>CAUYLG010061326.1:0-41402 GCA_963573385.1 Cacajao melanocephalus
GCCTGGGCAGTAGAACAAGAATCCTGTTCTCTCTCCCTCTTTTTCTTCCTCTTTCTTTCTCTCATACATTCTTTTTCTTTCTTTCTTTCACTCTCACTTTCTTTCCTCTCTTTTTCTTTCTTTCAAAAAAAAAAAAGAAAAAAGAAAAACACAAGATAAATATTGTCTAGTATTAATAGATTCCTAAGGGAGTGTTTGCAGATCATGCCACATTTGAAAGATTTGTTTTATTCAAAAAAAAGTCTGGGGGAGGAATAGATGAGTGTATGTGTATGTATCACTGTATTATATAATATATATATATTAGAAAAGACATGATATATATTATGTCATAATATAAATAACTATATAATATATTTTATAAATGACAAATAACTGTTATGATTAACTGTTCTAAAATTAATTTCTCTTTTTAAATAATATGTGTAAAGTCAAGTTTATTGACATTCTACTTTCATCACTGAAGGAGTTATGGAAGTGAAAACTCATTACAAAAATTTTAAAAATCTATTCTATCACAAGAATTTTAAAAGAAATAAGATTTATTTTAACCTTTTTAAATAAGTGTGATCCTAGAATACATAGTAAAAAAAAAAACCACTCTTTTGTATTTAGTTTTCCTATAGAGAGCAAATGTATGCATTTTTTTAGCTTGTATGTTTGTTCTAGAATAACAAACTCATTGAGAAGATGAACTTTGTGTTTTTTCCACAAATCCCAGAAGAAGGCTTTGACAATAGCAGACCCTCGACAAGATAACTGTTGAGTGAGTAAATAAACTGCCAACTATACTAAGAGAGAAAAGACAATGAAATCACAGTTGTGCAAAAAAAGAAAGTTTACATGTTCATTTCCCATTTATGTTTTCTTGTACATTTTCTACTGTGCCCTCTTTTCTCTATCGCTCAGATGGAAGGTCACGTTCTTGATCTCTCTATTGATAAAATAGATTTAATATCCAGACATTGTTGAGAAAAAAATAGAATACTTCTCTTCCTATTTTATTATCACTTTTACCACCTTTTCAAGCCTAAGAAACCCTAAAGACCTGGTCTTTTATATATTTGCTGTGTATGAGAGTTTCTTACTAGGCATGAATAAAAATGTAGAAATACTCCCCCTCTATTCCCAATAGATTTTAAGCAGAAAAAGAAGAGAAATAAAGTACACCAGATGCCATGCTTCTGTTTTGTTTTTTGTTTTCTCTATTTAGGTAGAAGAAAGTTCTAGGCTAGGAGACATTTTAGAGCCATTAGATATGAAAGAAAGGATGGAGAATACCATGTTTATGAATATAGTCCCATAGAATCCCCAGAAAGAGGCTGTGAGAACTTAGCAAAAACTCACGTACCCAGTAATAAATTATTTTTTGGTTTAATACCTATACCTAATGTCCACCAGCCTTGGGCTAAAGTATAGCAGCATGAATGGCCTGTGTCCAAATATTGAGTCTGTTGCTCTCCTGGCTCAACTTCAGTGAGAAGCAGCAAAGGTCTGGATAGAGAACTGCAATGAGATGTGCCAATGCTGAGTGCATGTTTCTAGGGAAAAATTGGGAGTGAGAATAAAGAAGACTCAGGCTTCAAGGTCTGAGGTGATGTGCCACAGTCACAGAGCAACAGTGAGAGAAATTCACTGTTCTCAGAGATCTGTACTCTGAGAATAACTGAAAAGAGAAAAATCATAATCACTTGCCACATTTCTAAAATGGTTAGCTGTTGTTTTCTCATCACCAGAGACCAAGATGACCAAAAACATACACTTTGCCTCTGAGGATCCTGTGTTCTCTGTGTCACACCAAGATCATATAAGCCATGTTAATTTCTTACATATGTACACACCATCGTATGTAAGGCAATATGAATGGGGAGGAAATGGGTTAGCCGAGCAAATACTTTTCAAAATGACTATTGGTAATTGGTACCAAATTTAATGCTTTTTCCTTCTGCTACCCTGTTGATAGGAGTTGTGAGATTGGATTAAAGAATGAACTACGTGTTTTTCTACATGTGAGCATCCATTGAATGAGTTATTTAACCATACCTCACTAATTAGTCAAATAATCAGTGTATTATTGATTGACTATTGAGATACAAGTTTACTAATATAATAATGTATACTTATCCAACATGCTTCAGAAATTAATATTGTAGATATTTGAAAAACTGTATTATCAAATTATTATTGTTATCAAAGTAATGGCATATACCTACCAATGGAACCTATAAAAATAAATGAGAAAACTGTTGTTAACACAGTTAGTACTAATAGTCAGGGACATAAAAGCACATTTACATCTTGTAATTGGATGACTTAATTAGAGGACCAGAGACAGGAAACCAACTTGGGTCAAAGGTCTCATTCAAAGGATGAAACTGTTAAGGTTAATGGAAGTTTAAAATCTATGTGCTGTAACCAATTTACCATTTATTTACTGAAAATTAATGGATATTTTTCTTCTACACTTATAATTTCAACATGAAAAGTGCTTTATTTCTGAAATACTGGATATATAAAAATTCAACCTTTAGCTTTAATCTGATGTATAAGTAACAATTCTTATTTTTATAGTAATCCTTACCTAACAATAGTACAATATTTTAGCAAATATATACATATATAATAGTTTTAAGACTAGCAGAAACTGATTTCTAGAAAAAATATTGAAAGAGCTAATATTTCTTTTTTAACATCCTCTTTAAATTATAAGCAATGTGTTTGATTTTGTATTCCTCACAAGCCTTTTGAAAGGTATACGAAGTAATAGTTTAATTTAGGGTACCAATCTCTTTCTCTTTTTTTTTTCTTTATGAGATAGATTCTCTCTCTGTCACCCAGGCTGGAGTACAGCGGCATGATCAGATCACTGCAGCCTCCACCTCCCTGGTTCAAGTGATCCTCTTGCCTCAGCCTCCCGAGTAGCTGGGACTACAGGCATGTGATAGCACACCCAGATGATTTTTTTTGTATTTTTAGTAGAAACGGGGTTTCACCATGTTGGCCAGAATGGTCTCTATCTCTTTACCTCAGGTGATCCACACATCTTGGCTTCCCAAAGTGCTGAGATTACAGGTGTGAGCTGCTATGCCTGGCTGCCAATCTCTTTTATTAGATTTAAGCCTATTATGAAAGATAGCTGAAATGTTTAAATCTAGTGTTACTAAAATGGCAAAATATCAAATATTAGGATTCTTCTTTTTGTCAGGTTTCTTCTATAAACTATGTATTTATATTTTTTAAAAATAATAAATTATTCCTCTATAGAGTTTTCTTAATACCAGTATCTTGGCTTTCTGATTAAGCCAACTGTAGCAATTGGGAAAGATTTAAATATAAATTATATGATTGTATTATTGTCCAGTTCACTCAATACATACAAACTCAGTTTCACATCTTGGGAAAAATTTGTTTAAATACGATTTTGAGTAACAAATAGTTAATTATTATTAATGTATCTTTTAATCTTTTTAATTGTTTTATTTAACGAGAATCTAAATGACATATAGTATATTTTGGATTAAAAAAGGAAAACTGAACTCAAATGCTTAATCACTCCAAGTCCTAGATCAACAACTAAACTAACAGTACATAAAAACACTTAAATACTTACAAAGACAAAATGAAGAAGAAGGTAAAGCAAATGAAAAGATTTAAATATTAATACAAATATTTATCAGAATGAAAGATCATGAAAGAGTGAATCAGCAAGATGAAGGAAGTCACAGTATAAAATACAGGTAGGCAGGGATTAAACAAGAAATTCAGGCCTCTAGAAGCTTGGAAAGGCTCAAAACTCAACAGGTCTGGTGAAAGCCGAGCTTGAAGGTGTTCCATAATAACTAAATAGTCAAAAAACGCAATATATTTTAAAAATATTTTATTCCAATTATCATGTTGGTCTTGGCCTGGGATATTGTTGGAAGCTAGTTTGACATGGTCAAAATTGAAATTTCTCCCTTTTTACTGGTGGGGTTCTAAAATAGTTTGAAATGCCAGCTGTTTCCATATTAATAAAATAATTACACATGGCAAATCATATTGGTAGTAATTTCCACTGAACAAGACCAGCATGCCATTTAGAGTAAATTAACTTTCAGATTGCTTATTTCTGGAGTACAGGAAAGTTAATTGCTAGGAATCTTTCTATTTTAAACCAATTTGCAAATTACAGAAAACTTAAATACAACTTACGGTTCCTTTAAAGAGCAAGATAATTTTCTAGAAATTAGTTTTCTCATGTTAAAATCTTGAATGCCTATAAGTTGCAAAATATACAATGGCTTAAATAAATGTAATTGTATGGCATGTTACTCAGAAATGTCAAAACACATTGTCAAAATATATTTTTAATATATAATTTTCATAACTATTCAATAAGTAAATTGAATCTGATGCAAATAAAATGTTACTGAAATTTTTGTGTCAGAACTTTTCTTGATTATTTATTTACTTAGGCATTTTTTTTGTTTTCTTGTGTTCTATCATCTAATGCTAAAAGACTTTATAAACAAATTTAAGCAGGCATAGCCAGTAGAAAATCATATTTTTCTTGCATTAGCTACCCTAAAATATTTAGACTAATTTTTACCATCTCTATAAAAATAATTCTCAAAAAATTCACCCAATTTCTGCATGATATATAGTGGTAAATAAAATGGATCTTTTTTTAAGTTCGAATATCTCTAGAAAGTAAAATATTCTATTCCACAGCCAGTCTCTTTAAAGTTAATCCTAATTTTATGTATATTTATTTAAAATTTATTTAGAATTTCAAACCTCTGCTATATTATTTCTGGAGAGTCATCAGTATATTCTTCACATAAGAAAATTGTGCCTTTTTTTCTCATTCAGTTGTCTCAAGATACAATTGCAAATATTTTCAAATATTGTGTGTTAACTTTTCCAAACTATCCTCCTCACTTCAAATTGTATTAATTGGGTTGTTTCCATCCATTTTAAGAGACATCAAGTAAAGAGCTATGTATCTACACCCAACATTTCAATAAAATGAAAGATGAAACATTTATATCATTCACTTTTCAAAGATTTTGAAAAAAATACCACTTGCAAGGCACTCCAGTGAATACTAAAATAATCCACAATTACATGTGATACAATGTGATATTATTGACTGTACGTATGATTTAAATTAACCTAAAAGTTGATATTGCAAGTAAAGTTCATTCAATAAGATATTATTTAATTTCACCCAATCCTCTGTTATTTTTTTATATTTTAAAAAGCAAAGTGACATATTCAAAGAATGGAATAAATATGTTTATATTAATAAATGAATTTTATTATTTTTACAATGTGTTATTTCAATGATTTCTTCCTATTCTTGGAAAGTATACAATCAATTTATGTTGGGATTGAAAATAAAATGTTTTTGAATAAAATTATTGTGAAGTTAACTTCAGTTTCCAATAATCGGAATGAGCCATTTTTGGTTAATAAAGCAAGTTCTATGAATTTCAGTTTTCATATTTCTGCTAAAATTTTAAGAGCACAAAACCCAATAATGAATCTTAGAATAAAAATAAATTAGCAGTTGTTGCAGAGAACTTGATCCCATACCGATTAGAAGCAGGAGCCTAGTTTTAAAAGTCATATGAATTTGAATGAATAACGAGTAGTTACTGACAGATCTCATATTCCCTTGCCAATGTCGCAGCTGAGAAATGCTTTCAATGTGTTTCAAAACCAATTCAACTCTCTTTTGTCTTGGTGTAGGTTAAATATTTTTTTTTCTTTTGTTATCTTTATCCATTTCTATTTTTCCTGTTTCCCTTGTGTTTTCAGAAAATGTTAATAATCTTTTCCTAATTTACTGCATCTAGATTGTATCATTGAAGGAATTATTTTAGCTTACATTTTAAAATCTACAGATTAAAGGTTGCAATGAAATCATTTGTTAATCAAAGTATGTAACAACACCATGAGATTTGATGAATAACAAACTTGTTTCTATTAAACTATCAAAAATAAGACTGTATATAAAATATAATTTATAAAATAGTAATAGTACATTTTTCATATCATCAATAAAATGCTAATAAAATATTTTTACTAGACAAATAACTTATGCTTAAATTCAAGATACCAAAAAGAAAAAAAATATATATATATATACGTATATATTCATACCTACATAAATTGGTTATTGTAGCAGTCAGATTCCTAGCAAAAAAAGAGCAGCACAACTTAAATGATAATAGAATACAGTTTTTAAAGGTATCACTTACAGAAAAATAGGCAGGACCAAGTGGATTAACAAAGTTTTGAAATATTATTTGATTGTTAGCTAGCCATTTGTTTACTTCAGGTCTGACAAAGCAGTGAATGCATAAAATTACTGGAATTTGGAAGGACCTCTTGCTCTGGAACTTCTGGCTATAGTTGGAGAAACATCATTACTATGCATACAGTGGCATAGTAGGTGAATGGATGCATGGGAAATTAATACCCTGTACTCCCTGCTTCTCATTCTCCATTCTCCTTTCAGTGTCTCCCATTGTCCAATTCAATTAGAAACTATAGTCAGGTATCTGGGTAATTCTTTTATAAAAGTCAATCAACTAGAGCATTGGGAATTCCTCAAAATGGTCAAAGGTAGAATGAAGACATGGGTAAATACAGATTATTTAACACCATATTGATTTTCAAAATTCACATGGGGAAGACTGGTTTTCTTTTGAAAGATATAAGTTTAGACATTCTATGAATAACTCTCATATTATATATTTTGGAGCACTGAAAATCAACTACCATCTCAGAAATTTTTCTTAACGTGTAAATCTGCAAAAATTTTTTCCCATTTTCTTGGTTGCCAGTTCACTCTAATGATTGTTTCTTTTGCTGTGCAGAAGCTCTTGACTGGGGGATGGATGCAGCAAACCACCATGGCATGTGTATAACCTATGTGACAATCCTGCACAGTCTGCAAATGTACCCCAGAACTTAAAGTATAAAATTTAAAAAAGAAGAAAAAAAAATGAAAGTAAATCTGTTAGAGTTAATGCTCATAAAAATTATTTTATATCAAAATATTCTGACAGAATCAGAATCTCCAAAGTTCTTCACAGCCATAAGAAGCAGGCTGAATTTGACAAGGTGAAATGTAAAAGATATACTTTCCGTCGGCTAGACTGAAAAACCTACTAGTTCAAAGCACAGTATGATGCTCAGCAGAAGTAAAGGTAAAACATTCTTAGGAAGCTCTGCCTGTGGTCAGTCAAAAGCTTGGGAATTAACAGAAGTCATGACTGTTTGATATGGAAATCAAATCCAGAGTTAGAGGTGATGCCTTAGGATAGAGTGTTCCTCTCTATTTTGGATTCGTAATGATATACTGAGTATCCGCTGTCAAGATAATTTAGCTATTGGTAGTTCTACATGATGACTTCTTCCAAGTGTTAGTTTCATAAAACTAACATGATGAAATAAACTTTAAAGTAACAAATCACCTCATTCCAGAAGGATCTAGTGAAGGAATACAATAAATCACTCACTATTCTACCAAAAATAAATATGAAGATAAATACTTATAGCCAACACATTTAGGTAAAAAGTACAAAACTAATGACTAACACATGCTGAGAATCTACTTCCTCTCAGAAATCACTTTAGCATTTTTGCATATTACATTATTATGACAGCTAATCTACTGTGTACTGCATCACCAGATCACAGATAAGGACACTGGCACAGAGGGAAAGTACCTTGAACAAGATAATAGAGCTAATGGCAAGGCCAGAATTTGAATGTGGCAATCTGGTTTCAGAGTCTTTGTTTTAGCTATTACTTTACACTTTTCCTTCCTCAGAGGTATTATATGCTTGAGCAGATTACAAAAAATCAGATTTTTTTGGCTTGTTGGACCAGACATGCTTCCTGGAAGATTAGAAATTGAAAGTGCTCTTGAAACATGGGTTAGATTTCCCTTGGTATCATCCTGACCCCTCCCCTTACAATGTTAGTGAGACTCAGTCCTCCAGCTGATCCAAAGTCAGGTCATGAAGTATAAATTCGAACTCAACAATCTCAAACTTATGTTTCCAGTCCAGAGCTGCTGCACTCCTATTTAGGAGGCTGAAAACTTCACATTTTGATTCTCAAAAGTTCTGCCTTATTAATATGTCTAAAACTGAAATATTGCAAACACCCCTTTCAGAATCAGTGGGGCCTACAAATAATGGTTCCTTTTTCTTTGTGGTAGGAGAATCAAAGTATAAAGTATAGCATCGGGTTTTTTACTTTTGCTTGACACTGCAATAAAGTCTCCAATTTGTTAGCAGGCTTATTAATTTTGGGGGTATATCTCCATTACGTGTCATGTATGTGCCCAACCAATATACCCAGGGTGCATCATATTTTTTGTTTATTAGGACATTTAAGCAAGATGTCATGTATCTGTGCTGAAAAACAGACTTGTGATATCCTGGAAAGACAATCAATATCTCTACTTGCTCAAAAAATAGAGAGTAATATAAACCGAAGTCACAGAGCAAAGGAGTAATGTGACATGTCTTCATGTATACGTACATGCATGCATACATACATGTATACATATGTGCATGTGTACATACATGTATACATAGTGCATGTGTGCATGCATGTATATGCACATGCATTGGTGATTGTAGCATGTGCTTCCTATGTTCTGTGTTTATTGGTATACAGGAAGCCCATTTGTCGGATCAAGTTGCATATCAAGTACCAGAAATTGCATTAATTTGCTTCAGTAAAGATATTTTCTAAAGCAGAAATCCTCTAAAGCAAAACTGTTGCAAGGCTTCAGATCATGACTTCAGCCTTGATTGTCATTTTCTTCCCTTAGATTGTCATTTTCTTCCCTTCAGCTGTCCATTGCTATCACATTTTCCAATGTTTTCCATGTTCCTGAGACATATGTACTGTATAGAACTGGTCGACATTGGTCCCATGACTGACCTTTAAGGAAAACTTCATGTGACATTTATTAATTGCTTGAAAAATACATCCCAACGACTGCTGGATTTCCATGTTCTCCTCTTGTCCCAGTACTGATTTGTCTCATATAATTCTAAACTGGCCACAGTTCTTACTTGAATATGATTATGACTCAGTTGACTTAAACAGAAATGAGATTTATTGGCAGAGAATTCAATTGCTCCAAACCAGGAAAAGGTTGCTGAAAATCAAGCTCAGTAAGAATTAAATAGAAATCAAGACAGGCACAGAACATCCGTGATCAGCCACCTCAGAGCACTGATGCTATGTGACAGGACACTCACTGTCTTGTCCACTGTAGCCACTATATCTGGACTGCCGCCACTGCCCTGCTGGATTCCATTTCACTGGGACACTCGGTACTATCTTATTAGACTCTCCACTCTGTTGATTCTGCTATCAAAAATCTCTAAATGTCATCGTGCTTTGGCTTCATTTACTCAAGATTCTAAGTTGTTAGGGGTGGGAGAGAGGGAGGGCATGGCTGTTGAGCTCAGATAACATGTTGCCAAAAGGAAGGGATTATCCAGCCTTCTTCAGCTTCCATAGCAGATGGCTTGGTTGGCTTCCACCTATCTTGAGATTTCCCCCAAATCAAAAGGGTAGCCAAAACAGGAAAAATGTTCAATGAACGTATTAAACAAAATGGTAAAAGTAAATCAGGTAAAAAATAGAAGAAAGAAGGAAACTAATGATAGCTCAAATCTTTAGATCAACTAGTGTCAATATTTTAGTGTCCTTTATGAATATCTTTTCATTTTAATGTGACAGTGACTCAACTTTGCTCTTTTTAGGGCTACGTTGTACATACATTTCAAAGTTTTAAGTAAAAGTTATATTTTATTAAATTTGATAAATATATTTTTATTTAATACACATATATATGTATTTGGATTTATTTTCACAAACAGGCTCAGAGATGATGAGAGATGCATCAAAAAACACATGTAGGAAAGCAACTCTCTCTCTCTCAGAGAGTTGATTCCATACATATATCCTTTGATGCATCCCTCATTATTTCTGAGCATTTGTGAAAAGAGATTCAAATCCCTCTTATGGATTTTGATGTTCTAACAGACACTGTAGATCTATAGCAACCATTTAATAAAGAATGACTTGGTTGGTGGACAATAGTTATGGTAAAGATGCCCTTCCTGTATGCTGAATCATTCTGAGCCCTTCACTTGTGCTACCTTACTTAATCATCACATGACCATTTGAAGCAGGCACCTTTAATAGTCCACATTTTACAGATAAAAAACCTGAAGGCACAAATGCAGAGTAACTTGCTGAAAGTCACCTGGTTATGCAAAGATAGAACTGGCACAGGGAACAAGCATTCTCCAAGATCTGGTGCTAATCACTCTATAATGTGAATTGAGGAGGTGAGTGCATTTAAATGGGTCTGTTTAATCAACTGCATAGCATCGTTCTGGCTAAAATATTATGTCTGGTATGTTTATTTAGAAAAAAAACAAAGTTATATAAAAACATCCAGTTAATTATTGGTGATAAATATTCCTGTGCATTTTATTAAATACAAGGCAATGAAGGATGAAAGGGGCAATTTGTATGGATCTTATAAAATGCAAGAATAATACAAGCTTAATGTCAACCGTTTTTATTTTGTCAAATTGGAATAATGAACATGTATTTCATGTTAACTGAGAAAGAGAAAGTTAGCCTGCCATATGGTGGGTGTTACATTTGAGGAAAGGGCACGGATGTCAGGTCATGAGCCAGGCTTCGGGGAGAAGAGGTGTATGTGAGTTAGGAAATAATGGTAAGAACTAGACTCCACTCCAGCACAGACAAGAGTCAGTGTGAGGAAACAGCAAGGTGTGGAACAGAAAGATGGGTAAACAAAAAGTATGGCCTGAAATTGCACGAGAAAGAGTCAAAGCACATAAAAGCTAAACCAAGATGCACGCTGATGGGTGGATTACATTCTAACAGGTTTAGATCACGCTGCTCCCTGCATTCTCCATGATTTTTAGTGAGGCAGATCCTAGCTCCAAGTCACTCTCAAGCTGCTGGGCAACTAATGTAGATTGCATAGTCCTGGTAGCTCAAAAAGCGAAATAGGCTGCTAGAAATATCACCAGGCCTTTTTTTATCCACTTGTAATAATGAAACTGGAATTGGAAGATTTTTACTAAGACTATTATGAATTTATGTTTGTAATGATAAAGAATTTTCCCCAAAGTCTTAATAGCCCTAGTTATTGTGTGATATGGACTGAATGTTTGTGTCTCCCTAAAATCTATATGTCAAAACCCAGTCCTCAAGATGATGCTATTAGGAAGTGCTGCCTTGGTGGATCACGTCACATCATGATCGTGGAGCCCTCACGAATGGGTTAGTGCTCACATAAAAAAATGAAGAGACCGGAATTCGCCTTTTCTATCACGTGAGGACGTGGTGAGAAGGTGTTTTCTATGCACCAGGAAGTGGGTCCTCAATCTGCTGACACCTAGATCTCAGATACCCCAGCCTCCAAAACTGTAAAAAATAAATTTGTGTTGTTTATAAGCGACCTAATCTATGGTATATTTTTATAGCACCTCAAACAGACTGAGACCTTGTTACATTTTGCTTGGAGAGAAATTTCAAGCATTTTCATCAACATGTTGACAAATGATACCTAACTGATATGATATACCAATAGATATTTTTGGATGCCGGTTGACACAGTCAGTGAACATTTCACAATGACCAAGTCTTTAGACGTACACAGCGTTCTCTGGTAACAACGGGTTCCATGAAGTACTAACTCTGTGGAATACACAGCCTAGATCAATGCCTGGCATGACCCTCAGTAACCGGATAAAACCACAGGACCTTTATAAAAAGCTCTCTCTTAATTGTGGCAAATGGGATGTTTACTTCTCCTAAAATCTCTCTTAATCTCTCTTCTTATGGAACATCTCTGTGAAAGAAAAATTCGGTTTCAGGAAATAGAAAAAGACAACGTGTCTGTCTTCTCGACATTTTCTATTCTACGAAATGCAGATGCTTTTTTATGAAGGAATACCATAAATCACTCACTATACTACCAAAAATAAATATGAAGATAAATGCTTATAGCCAATGCATTTAGGTAAAAAGTGTAAAACTAATGACTCACACATGCTGAGAATCTACTTCCTCTCAGAAATCTCTTTAGGATTTTTACATATTACATTATTATGACAGCTAATCTACTGTGTACTGCATCACCAGATCACAGATAAGGACACTGGCACAGAGGGAAAGTACCTCAATCAAGGTCACAGAGCTAATGGCAATGTCAGAATTTGACTGTGGAAATCTGGTTTCAGAACCTTGGTTTTAGCTATCATTTTATACTTTTCCTTCATCAAAGGTATTTATATGCTTGAGCAGATTACTAAAAATCAGATTTTTTTGGCTTGTTGGACCAGACATGCTTTTTTATTCAGAAAGGATATTCCACTCAAAAGTTTCTCATACAGTAAAAAAATGTATATTGTGTTCAAATCTTTCATTTATAAATATGTGCACACTTTTTACTTTTTTTTTAACATTTTACAGTAGACACATGAGAAATATAAAAGATAATTATACAAAATGAAGAACTTGATCCATTTTAAGCTAAAGGTAATTATAAAAAGAAAAACAAAGATTTTAAAGGTCAAGGAAACAGCCATCTGCTTAACAACCTGACCATCTGTGAAAGATAATTCAAGGCCAGTTCAAAACTCAGAGGGCCCTAACTGTCATCCAGAAAGATGCCTGATATGTTATTTTGTACCTAATCTCAAGGTATAAGGCACAGATTACATATTATTATCATCCATTTTTATTTATAAAGCAATTTCGATTTCCCTTGTTAATTACAAATGGTGCCCAGTTTTTCATAATTAAATTACTATGTAGAGAAATTAAAGTTAAGTGAGAAACACCATATTAACATGCACATTTATTAGAATTAAAAATAATACTCAAATATATTTGATATTTTTGATAAAATTAGATATGTACAAAAGTATACATTTCACTTATATCTACTATTATCTTTTTAAATTTAAAAATACATATTAGTATAAAATATTTCTTAAATGCAGGCATAAGTAAAATTGAGTTCATCTACCAGCCACATAATAAAATTTAAGTCTCCTCTCAGTACAATACTTGAGATGAAATAAATGTATAAACTTTTAAATACAATATAAATATAAACATGCATGTGTTTGTGTCTGTATGTGTGGCAGGTATTTTGAGTGGCTAAATTTAAAATTATAGAATATTTTGAATCATCTTGGAGATTTCCTAATAAAATATAAGGTATACTCTTCCATTGTACATTTCTGTTATTATATCTTTTATTGTATTTAGTTAAAAAATACTTTTCCTTCAGGTTAACTTATTCTCAGCATTTGTAACTTTTTTTTTATCTTCTGCAAGTATGTTTTTCTTCCATTGTTTAGACTATTTTTTTTTAATTTTTATACAATATGTATTGTTCGTTTGAGGGTGAGTTATTCTCATAACAAATTAAATTAATAAATCATTTGATTGCTATTAGTTCCTTGGTCAGTCTTAGATTTTCAAACAATAAAAGTGCACCATCTGAAAGTATCCTTCAGTAACAAATATTAAGCCCCATGTCTGCACAGAATGCAGTTCTAGACATTGAGGAAGCAGAAGTGAACAAAAGTTTCTCCTTCTTGTAGAACTTGCATGTATAAGGGACAACTTAAGAAAGCAATGAGGCCAGGTGCAGTGTCTCAAGACTGAAATCCCAGCACTTTGGGAGGCAAAGGCGGGCAGATCACCTGAGGTCAGGAGTTCAAGGTGAAAACATGGTGAAACCTTGCTTTTACAAAAAATAGAAGAATTAGCAAGGTGTGGTGGTGGGCACCTGTAATCCCAGCTAAACAGGACGCTGAGGCATGAGAATCACTTGAACTCTGGAGGCGGAAGTTGTGCCACTGCACTCCAGCCTGGGCAACAGGAGACTCTGTCTCAAAAAACAAAAAACAAAAAGCAAAAAAAAGGGCAGTGAATGCTCTATAGTTAAGTAGGGAAAATCCAAGATTAAATCTTGGATTATAAGTATCTCTTTTCTGATCTCTTCTACTGTTTTCTCAATTAAGCATAGGCACCTGTATCAGCATTTTCTTCAAAACCAGCTTTGTTATGTCTTGTTTAAGAAATCTTTCAAGACTTCAAGGTATACAGAATTTTAATTATATTTTTTAGTCATTGTCTTCAAGGTGGTTTGTTTGTTGTGGTTGTCACTGTTGGAGTTTTTTTAACTGCAAGATATCAGTCCCTATGAAGTTGGTTTTATTACAGAGCATACATTGTCCATTTTTGCTTCCATCTTTTTGAATGTCATTTTTTTTCCAGCTCGATTTCTTTCAACTGCCCCTTCTTTCATAATTGACCTGACAAGCAACCTCTGTCATCTACCAAAGTTGCTTGTTTATGGACTCTATTCTACTCCACTGATTAATCCTGAGTAGATATTACGGTATCAATGTTACCATTGCTTCGTAATAAGTCCCAGTATCATGAATGGCAAGTTGCCCCTCTTAAACCTTTTGAGAAATGACCTGACTATAGTTAATACTTTAAATATTTAAGAATTTTATTTTCAAGATCCATGAATTGGCTTGCTGTGAAATCTATACCTACTTCATTGATTATATTTAAATTTGCCGACAATTCTCAGCTTCTTATTATTTATTCTTCCTATTCATGGCATGGGATATGTCTATCTTAGGTTGCATCTGTTATAATAAATTTCAATAAAGCTTCATTTTTTTGGAAGAAGTTTCAAACTCTGCTTTACAGCTTAACAAGTGAAATGGGATAACAAGAAAAAATGTAGCTTCGAAGCTGTAATTTTATTTTGTTTCAATTAAACATTGGTTATGCTAAATTTTTGAAACTCTTTAAATGTTCATATGACAGATGACAACTTAAATGCAGATTTTATTTTCACTAGGTGTTTTTTTAAATCATGAGCATAAACAGGATCATCCATTTGCTCTGAAACCTACTTCTATGCACACCAAAATATCCAGAAATACTGATTTATTACTCATCAATTTATCTGTATATTTATTTGATAATTCATTTATTAAGTAGTAATTTACTAAGAAACTACTATGTATTTAATATCATCATAAACATTTATGCAATAAATAATAATGGCAAGACCAGACTGTAATACTGACATTTGATTTAATTTTCTTGCTCTTAAAGTATATTCTGATTATACTACTTAATTTTTTTTAAAGTAACTCTGTATAAGCTCATTTAAATGAGTAAAAGTCAAGTTTGACGGTAAAATATTTCACCTCTATTCAATGAAGAATATTGTGTGTGTGTGTGTATGTGTATGTGTGTGTGATTTAAATATACAAATATATAAAAGGAGAAAATGAGAAACAAAGCAGGCTTCTTAGTGAAAAGATATTAAGAAAATAAAAATCCATTTCCTGTTGACTGTTTGGAATTAAGGAGCTTTTTGGAGATAAGGTTATTTTAAGAAACACTAAAAATCAGATGCATTTGGCAATCCATAGGTTGTATTTATTTATTTTTGCGTTAATATAAAAGCTTGATTTTGATGAACAAATATATAAGCATATCATAAACGATAGTCTCAAGCCTCTTTAAAAAAAAAAAAAGCAAACACAAATATCAGCCGACAAAGCATGTTTATGACCTAGAAATGACACTGTCACCAGTCATTAAGACCTACAAGCAAGACCAGTTCGTGCCTGTAATTTGAACTCACTTGAGCATCAGATACCTTTTATGTTTGTAGAATAGCCAGGAAAGTAATTGGTTCTACTTATAGCAATAGCAAGTTCAGCAATTTGAGTATGTTTTCTTTCCCTAACTGATGTACATTTTATCTCTACTCAGCTAAGGCAAATGGGAAAAAATAAAAGAGATTTGACTCAGCATTTGTGCTTAGATTCATTAGTGAACTGAAGAAGAGAAAATCTAAACCCTTTCAGTTACTCCCTACTTAAAAATTCAAATGATATGAAGCAGAAATATTCCCAAAGTATGTTAAACAGGAAGAAAAATTACTTTTTATTAAGGTAAATTCTTCCCATCATTAATATAGTGGTTTATAAGGAGATAGTCTATTTCTCTTAGAATTTAAGCAACATTTGGGGAAATTTTAATCACCTGCAGAGCATTTTAGAAAATACTATTCCAAGGACATGCCCCCAGAGATGATGTTTTACTTGATCTGTTAAGAAGTCTTAGACATAGCATTTTATTTCTAAAAGTTGCCAGTGCATTTCTCATGTATGCCGAGGATGAGAACCACTGTTCTAATATATTCCCCACTGCTCTCACTTCACTTTGGAAGTCATTAATTTCTTTAGAGCACTAGGGTATTCGAGTCAGCTATAGATTATCTAAATCTACATGCCTAATCTCTGATGATGAATAATTAAAAGGGTATTTGTCTTTGGATTTTGAATGTAAGATCCATATTCAAACACAGACAAGCTAAGGGCCAATAGTGTTACAGCAATTATATAATCTATCTGACTTGCACACCTCAGTTGGCCCTTCTGTCAACAGTTTATTAAACACAAGTTGATGACTAAGAGAGGGGGAAGTCATCTATAAAAATATTATCAGGGTAAAAGCGACTTAGCATCCTTACTACCTGTTGAGTTCCACTTTCCTTCTTATTCTGGGGAAATTAAAGACTGTGGGATAAAAATCATAACTCTACCTCGATGCACAGATGTAGTTGCCCCATTTGCCTTCTCTATCTTATTCAAAGACAGGTGGCTACAAATCAAGTGTTTAAAGGGCCTCAACTTCTGAGGATTGTGACAGTAGAAATAGAGTCCACAGCCTATGCTAACAAATGACTTTAAAAATATGGTGTGAGAGAAGACACATTTTTATTTTAAAAATATGATAAATGCTTAGAAAATAAAGAGTATTTAGAGTATCTTCCTCTACACATATGCAAGTAATTATAATAGCTCACAGTTTTTGAATGCTTTTGTGCTGGTATTTGTGATGGACATTTATTACTTGCCTTCCCAGAACCTATCATTAATATACAAATATAATACAGATAACACACATACATGTATTTATGGAGCTTTCTCTCTTCTCCTCTGCCATGTTTCATTAGGGAGTAATAGTCATGGTACCACAACACTCTGTCCACAGGGCAGGATCTCAGATCCAAATAAGTGTGCTCAAAATTCTTCTCTGTGAAATAAAAGCAAACAGAGAGGTGCATGGTAGCAGGCCAATACTTTATTCCGGACATTGCTAATCCCTAGCTATGTTCTTGCCTGTTTTGCGAGTTTCTTTACCAGACATATGGTAAAGAAATAGTGGAAATTTCCACTATTGGCCTGTGCCAATTGGAGCTGTGATTCTACTATTTGCAACACGATTTTTTTCAGTGCTGTACTATTATAAAAGCATCGTGATATTTAGTACTATATCTGGAAATATGATGCAGAAAATTAAAAAAAGAAGAATCATGATGTTATTACTTAATAGTTGTAAGACTTTTAGGCAAGATATTTAATTACTTTGAAGCCTGCATGTCTTCATGTCTAAAATAGAGCATATGTAACAACTTTCTTCATCATGTTATTGTGAATATTAGATGGGATTCTGTGCTTAATGCAGGAGGTCAGATACATAAAAACTAATAAAAGTGTTAATGTTATTGTTCACAGATATTTTAGTTCAGTAATGTATTTTCAGTTCACATATAAAGAAACAAGCTCAGAAAGGTTAAAATAACTTGTCTAACTTTGTTATGATATACATGTGATTAGAGATTGAAATTTACTTGGATAACACAAACTCAAAATCTGTACTTTTTTAATAATTTGAAGTAAAGCATGAATACAAATACATAGACATCAAAACATAAAGCAACAAGTCATCATAAGTACAGCTGTTTACATAAATAAGTGTACAGTAACAATTCCTAAATGTAGAGTGAATGTACCATGTAATCTCTAAAATAGAACATTTGTAATACCCCAATATAGCCATCGTATGATCCCTGTCAAAAAATTCTCCATTCTCATGACTACCACGTTTAAATTTGCTTGTTTTTAATTTTTGTACAAATGAAATTATATAGTATTTACTTGGTGGTACATGAGGGTCTTTAATGAGATCTTTCCATGTCAAATGTAGGATTAGTGTGTTGATTTAAATTGCTGTTTAGTGTTACATTGTATGTGCATTGTATACCTATTTCAAAATGTATTTATCCATTCTACTTGTGAGAATAACTTTTTTTTTCCATTTTTGAGGATACTGGAAATAGTGCTTTTATGAATATCCCTATACACGTCTGTTGGTGCGTGTTCATATGCATTGCTATTACATATATATATCTGGAGTGGAATTTCTGACACACAGGTTGTGTATATGTTCAATGCAATGGAGTTGTTGCAGTATTTACTTTCTCCTTCACCTCATCAACATTTGGAATTGTCAGTCCTCCCCTCACGCCCTCTCGCCACTTCCTCACCCTCACCTACCACATGCGTATGCTCTAGAGATTGCAGAATGACACATCACATTGAGTTTTAATTTTAATGTCTCATCCGTTGACTAATATTTTAGCTATTTTTGTTTTGTGAAGTGCCATTTAAGTCTCTTAGCCATTTACCTTTATATTTTCAATCTTATACTTTCATATTTTTAATCTTTTATAATTTCTTCTTCTTCTCTTCTATGGCTTGTTTCTTGTTTCTTTTGTTTTGTTTTTTCCTCTTAACAGCATCATTTTATGAACAGAAGTTTTAAATTTTAATATGATTCAAATTATCAATCATTTTGGTGTCGTATTTAAGAAACCTCTGCCAGTCTTATAATCATACAATGTGCATTATCTTTAAATATCTAAAATGTTCTATTTATCTTTCTTATTTTGACCATAGTCCATTGAATTTACTGTTATTTGCTTGAACCCAGATACATTTATTGATGAAGCTATCCTTTCCCATTATTGTACAATGCAAATTTTTAATGAATCAAGATCTGTTAGTATAGACCTCTTATTGGACTATTTACACTGCTATATTGATCTTTTTATTTATTCTTTGCCAATTACAGCCTTCTAATATTTGTTTATTTATAACCAATATTTTCATATAGCAGTGTATATTATCCAACATTGTTCTTATTTAAAAACTGACGTATGGTGTTATACTGTGACTCATGACCAATACTCCTCCACCAGTATCACCAGCATGTGAATCTCTAGGTGAAGGTATTCGATAGATCCTGATTGAATTGATATAATTTGATTACCAGAAAAAAAGATCTTCCATATCAATAAATTTCTACCTGTGGCTTCCAGCAAAAAGTCATTAACCTCTGAAGAAATAGCAGAAAAAAAAAGTTACTATATTTTTCCTTTAAAAAGCAGTGTTACTAAAATTAATTTTTCTTATCAACTGACATATTGGGAATTTAATCTCTGAAAAGTGAACAAAATATTTTTAATTACTGTTATTAGTTTACTATTCAGAATATGACTCAGAAACAGCCAAACGGAAGAGATGCATGAGGCAAGATATGGGGAAAGAGTCCCAGAGCTTTCATGACCTCTCAAGGCATACCACCCTCTTAGCACCTTAATATGGTCAGCAAATTGGGAAGCTCCAGAAAACTTTAATTTTGTCCTTAATTCCTCACTTACCCTGCCAGAAAGTGATATCTAAAATGAAAATTCCACAAGAGGAGGGACATTACCTAGTTCATTGCTATATCACGTATATGTACAGCAGAGTGGAACATATAACAGATGCTCTGTAAATATTAGTTTTAAATGAATACATATGTAATTTTATATTAATTTTAATATATATTTGTATTTAGCTTTTTCAGTGTGTAAGAACTTGTAAAACAAAAATACAAGCAAAGTTTCCAATTTATTCTACATACGTACCAGTCTTATATAATGATAAGCCCATCCCAATTTTTTATTTGTTTGGTTTTGTCTTTGTAGAGTATTTTCAAGATGGTCAACTAGGGCAATTGCATGCTGGTTCTCTTCAGAAAGAAGACAAATATTATCTTTGATTGGACAAGATTTGAACAGAAAACGGAGAGACGAGAACCAGGACCTATAGGCACCCACAGGAAGAAGCTGAGATACCACAGAAAAGTAAAGCAGCAAGAGCCTTGCTGAAATTGATGCCAGAGGAACTTAGACCCCAGTGGAAATGGTAGGGGGAAGTGCTGCTCTGCTCCCCTCCACCCTCTGATAATCTGCCTTACTGCTAAATTTTTGGTAGGCCCCCTCTGCCATCATGAACCAGGGCAACACTATTGGTGGTGATAGAGAATTTCTGAGGAGCAGAGAACCAGGTGGCTAATTTGCTCAGCCATGCCCATTCTTCCCTCAGATCCAAACTGACAGTGGACACCATACCAGCCGTGTACTAGTGGTGTCATTGTCCTGCCTGGAAATCGTCCACCCTTGAGTCAGTGAACCACCAGACCTGCACCCATATCTCACAAAGGACCCTGACTATGGCAGGCACAGAGGACCTGCAGTTCCCCAGGGAGCTGTGGCTCTCGTGGAGATCTAGCCCTTGGCACAAGCCCCCTGTAAGGGAGGGAAAGTTCAGCCACCATAGTCTCCCTTGGACAAAGGAAACACAGTTGCATAGTCAATCATTGAGGTGGGCAGCACTAATACCTGGGAGTGAATGTAGCCGGGGCGTCATCTCCCACCCTCCATGTCCAGCATACATTGTTTCAAGTGCAGCAGCAATTCTTTCCACTGGGGCCTGGCAGGTGTGCACTGAAAGAACCCCTGTTCACCCCATAAAAGATAGCCTACACCTGCTCAGGCTTTCACAAATTGTGGGGCCCAACTCCCCCTCTATACACAGATCAGCAGTGCCCTGGCGATGAGAGCACAGGCCACAGAGTTGCCTTACCTGGACTAAAGGAAATGCTCTGTTGGACTCTCATTCCAGAAGTAGCCATCATAAAGGTGGATCTGCAGTCCATAGCTGCATTGCACCTGGAAACCAAAGGACAATGCCTTTATAAACAGTAGGTCAAGGGCTGGACACAGTGGCTCACGCCTGTAATCACAGCACTTTGGGAGGCCGAGGTGGGCAGATCACCTGAGGTCGGGAGTTTGAGACCAGCCTGACCAACATGGAGAAACCCCATCTCGACTAAAAATACAAAATTAGCTGAGGGTGGTGGCTCATTACTGTAATGCCAGCTACTCAGGAGGCTGAGGCAGGAGAATCACTTGAATCTAGGAGGCAGAGGTTGCAGTGAGCCAAAATCACACCACTGCACTCCAGCCTGGGCAACAAGAGTGAAACTCATCTTAAAAAAACAAAACAGTAGGTCATTAGCCCCATGACAGGGGAATGATAGGGAAGCGGATCACATTTCTGCCAGATCAGAATGAGAAGCTGGTATATCCCCCAAACCTATCCCAAGACTTCAGAGCACCCCATCACAATTTCTTCCTGCCCCGCCCCCCATCAGGGTGGATGTGACAACTCCGCATCAGCCTACTCGCTGTCTCTTACTGTTAAGCATCATCGACTGGATAGAAGCTCAAACTGCATCATCAAAAAATTACATATCCTTGCAACAAACAGCATCTGAGAAAGCGCCCTGATGAAACCTATCCACAATCAAGGAACCCATATAGAGTCTTGGCCTCCTGCAAACATCCTGAAATTAAGTGAAATTCTCATACACAACATACTTGATAGTCATATCCTCAAGGAAAAAAAATCTAAAAAATAAGAAAAGCCCCATTCAAATGGTAGCAAATTCAAAAAATAAGAAGTGACAGTTCCCTTAGATGAGAAAGAATCAGCAAATACATAATGACTTTGGCAGTACAAAACCAGTGTTCTGACACCTCCAAAATATGACACTAGCTCCCTAGCAACCAGATTGAAATGTCTGAAATGATAGGTGAAGACTTCAAAAGATAGATTGCAAGGAAACTCAATGAGATCCAATAGAATGTTGAAATTTAATACAAAGAAACTGAAAAAATTATCCAGGATATAAAAGACAATATAGCTATGTTAAGGAAAACCAAACAGAACATCTGGAATTTAAAAATTCACTACAGGAGTTTCAAAACACAGTTTTAAGACTTAGGAATACATTAGACAAACCAGAAGAAAGAATTTCAGAGCTTGAAGATGAGTTTTCATGAATTAACCAATTCAAAATTTTAGTAAAATGAATAAAGCCATCAGGTAAGATGGGATTAAGTAAAACGACCAAACCTATGTCTTGGCATTGCTGAAACAGAAGGAGAAAAAGTAACCCATGCAGAAATCGTATTTGAGGGAATAACTAAGGAAAATGTCCTCAACTTTAATAGAGATGTTGACATCTAAATACAGTAAATTCAGAGAACTCCTGCTAGATACTACAAAACATGACCATCTCCAAGGCACAGAGTCATTAAACTATACAACATAAAAGCAAAAGAAAAAAATATCTTAAAGGCAGTTAGATAAATGGATTAAATTACCTGTAATAGAAATCCCACAGGACAAATAGTATGCCTCTCAGCAGACACTTTACAAGGCAGAAGAGATTAGAGGCCTATTTTTACCCTTGTTAAAGAAAAAAAGAAACATCCAAAAATTTTATTTTGGCAAAGTAAGCCTTAGAAACAAAGGGGAAATATAGTGCTTTCCAGAAAAACAAATACTAAGGAAATCTGTTACCACTAGGCAAACTCTAAAAGAAATACTCAAAGGAGTTGTAAATATAGAAACAAAAGAACAATACCTGCTACCATAAAAGCAAATGTAAGTGCAAAGCCCACAGACCCTGTAAAGCAAATACGTAACTGAGACTACAAAGCAACTAGCTAACAACATTATGTCAGAAACAAAATTTCACATGTTAATATTAACCTAGGACATAGCTTAAATACTCCACTTAAAAGACATAGAGTGGTGAATCAAATAAAAAACAAGACGCAACCTTCTGTTGCTTTCAAGATACCCTTTTCACATATAAGGACACCCATACACTCAGAGTACAAAGATGGAAAGATATATCATGCAAATGGAAAATGAAAAAGATCAAAGGTGGTTACTCTTGTATCAGATAAAATGTACTTTAAACCAACAATAATAAAGGAAAACAAAGAAGAGCATAACATAATGCATTCATTTCAACAAGAAGATGTATCTAGTCTAAATATATCTGCAGCCAACATTGCAGCACTCAGATTTATAAAACAATTACTTCTGTCCCTGATGTATAGAAAGCCATATAGTAATAGTGGGGGATTTCAACACTCTATTAACAGCATTAGTAGATCACTGAGGAAGAAAACTAACAAAGAATTTCTGGACATAATTTGGAGAATTGAAAAAATGAAGCATATTGATATATATAGAATACAATAGTAAACAACACCAAAGATAAGAATGAAAATACATTCTCATCTTTACAGAGACGATTGTCTAGGAATGACTATATGCTAAGTAACAAAGCAAATTTTAATAAATGTAAAAAAATCTTCATACCAAGCATCTTCTTAGACCATAGGGGAATTAAATTAGAAATCCACACAAAGAGAAATTCTCACAATCGCACAAATACATGGTAACTAAACAACTTGCTCCTGAATGACTTTTGGGTAAACAATATAATTAAGGCAGAAATGAAAACAATATTTGAAAAAAATGAAAATTGAGACGCACAACTTATCAAAACCTTTGGGATAAAGCAAAAGGAGTGCGAAGAGGGAAGTTTATTGTACTAAATGCCTAAATAATGCATATAAAAAGATCTAAATTAACAAATAACATTGTAAATAAAAGTCCTAGAAAAACAAGTACCAATTAAACCCAAAACTATCAGAAGAAAAGAACTCTGGTGGACAGAGCAGAACAGAACTATGTGAAACTGAGACCTAGGAACCTATACAAATGTTACAAAACCAAAAGTTTGGTTCTTGAAAAAATAAAGAAGATTGATAGATTGTTAGCTAAATTAACAAAGAAAAAAGAGAGAAGATCCAAATAAGCACTAGTAGAAATGGCAAAGGTAACATTGTAACAGGTCCCATGAAAATTCAAAAGAACCTCAGAAACTTCTATAAATATCTCTATGCATGCAAATCAGAAATTGTAGAAGAAATGGTTAAATAACTAAAAATACACAACGTTTCAAGTTTGAACCAGAAAGAAATTGAAACCCTGAAGAGACCAAAAATTAGTTATAAAATAGAATGAGTAATAAAAAACATAGCAACCAAAAAAAAAAAAAAGTCTTTGACTATAGTTTCATAGCCAAATGTACAAAGATGAGCTAGTACATTTTACTGAAACTATTCACAAAAACAGAGTAGGGATTTTTCCCTAATTTATTGTACATAACACATTTATTAATTTATTTATTTTTGAGACGGAATCTCACTCTGTTGCCAGGCTGGAGTGCAATTGGCATGATCTCGGATCACTGCAACCTCTGCCTCCTGGGTTCAAGTGATTCTCATACCTCAGCCTCCTGAGTAGCTAGGACTACCATGCTAGCGCCACCATGACCTGCTAATTTTTGCATTTTTTTTTTTTAGTAGAAATGGGGTTTCATCATGTTGGCCAGGATGGGCTCCATCTCTTGACCTTGAGATTCGCCCGCCTTGATCTCCCAAAGTGCTGGGATTACAGGCATGAGCCGTTGTGCCTGGCCCATAACATATTTCACCTTAGTACTAAAATCTGGCAAGAATACAATAAAACAAGAAAGCTAAAAGGCAGAATTCTTGATGAATATAGATGTAAACATTCTCAAAAAAATACTAGCAAATCAAACCCAGCAGCACACCAAAAAGATCATTCATCACAATTTAGTGGACTTTATCTGTGATATACAACATATGCAAATCAATAAATGTGATTCACCACATAAAAAGAATCAAATACTAATATCATCTAATCATCTCAATAGGCACAGAAAAAGAATTACATAAAATGCAACACCCTTTAATGATAAAAACCACCAACAAATAGGTATAGAAGGGACATACATCAAAATAATAAGAGCTACTTTACGACAAACCCACAGTGAACATCACACTCAACAGGCAAAAGTTAAAAGCATTCCCTCTAAGAGCTAGAACAAGACAAGAATGCCAACTCTAACTTCTACTCAACATAGTAGTGGATATCCTAGCCAGAGTGATCAGGCAAGAGAAATAAATGGAAGGCATTCATATAGAAAAAGAGGAAATCAAGTTAACTCTGTTCAATGATGATATGATTCTATACCTAGAATACCTAAACATTTTTTCAAAAGACTCCTAGAGCTAGTAATCAACTTCAGTAAAGTTTCAGGATACAAAATCAGTATGTAAAAATCAGTACTATTTCAATACACCAGTAACGTTCAAGCTGAGAACCAAATGCAATTCCATTTATAATAGCCACAAATAAATAAAATTAAAAAGGGTAAATCTACAAGAAAGTGAAAAATTTCTACAAGGAAAACAACAAAACATTGTTGAAGGAAATCATAGTTGGCACAAAGAAATGGAAAAGCATTCAAAGCACATGAATTAAAAGAATTAATATCATTAAAATAACCATACTGCCCAAAGCAATTTATAGATTTGATGCAATTCTTATAAAATTGCCGTCATTTGTCACAGAATTATAAAAAAAATTCTAAAATTCGTATCTAATATAAAAGAACCCAAATAGCTAAAACAATTATAAATAAAAAGAACAAGGCCAGAGGCATCACATTACCTGACTTCAAACTATACTACTAGACTATATTAACTAAAACAGCATGATACTTGTACAGTAATAGACACACAGATCAATGGAACAGAATGGAAAACCCAGAAATAAAGCCATACAACTACAACCAACTGATCTTCAACAAAGTCAACAAAAATAAATAATGGAAAAGATACCCATTTATCAAATGGGGATGGGAAACCTGGATAGCCATAAGCAGAAGAGTGAACCTGAACACTTATCTCCTTTCATATAGAAAAAATAACTTAACAGATTAAAGACTTAAATGTAAGTCCTCCAACTGTGAAAATCCTAGAGTAAAACCCAGGAAAACTTCTTCTGGACATTAGCCTAGGCAGGGAGACATCTAAAGTAAATAAAACAAAACCAAAAATAGGTAAGTAGGACTTAATTATCCTAAAGAGCTTCTGTGCAATTTTAAAAAAAGAAAACTATCAAGAAAATAAAGAGACAACCTACAGAATAGGAGAAAATATTTACAAGCTATGCATCCAACAAAGGACTTATATCCAGAATCTGTAAGAAACCTAAATAAATCAACAAAAAAAGACAAATAACTTTATTAAAAAGTATGTAAAGAACATGAACAGATACTTCTCAAAAGAAAACATAGAAGCAACCAACAAACATGAAAAATGTTCATCATCATTCATGATCATAAAAATGCTGACTAGAGTTCACCATGATACCATCTCGCACTATCCAGAATGGCTATTATTATTAAAGAGTAGAAAAATAACAGGTGTTAGGGAGAATGAATGGGAAAGGAACACTTCTACATTTTTGGTGGGAATGTAATTCAACCCTTCTGGAAATCAGTTTGGAGATTTCCCAAAGAAATAAAAATAAAAGTACCATTCAACCTAACAATCCTACTACTTGGTATCTACTCAAAGGAAAAGTAATATTTTACCAAAAAGACTCATACTGCGCTATTCACAACTGCAAAGTTGTGAGTCAACCTAGGTGCCCATCACAGAACTATTCACAACTGCAAAGTTATGAGTCAACCTAGGTGCCCATCGATGTTGAATTGAGTAAAGAAACATGGAGAAATACACCATGGAATACTACATAGCTGTATGAAAGATTGGACTGATGAGATTTGCCACAATACAGATGCAGCTGGGGGCCATTAACCAAAGTGAATTAACATAGAAACAGAAAATCAAATACTTCATGTTCTCACTTATAAGTGAGAATTAAACAATGGTTACACATGAACATAAAATTGGAAACAATATAGTCACTATTTTGATGATGAGTTTAATAAAAACCCAAACCCTAACATTATCCAATACATCCATGTAACAAACCTAAACATGTACCTCCTCGATCTAAAATTTTTAAAAAGATGATAAAAAAAAATTGACAAGCATCCCAAAATACATGATTTCCATAATTATGGAATATGAAGTGGGTTTAAGTCAATGGTTTTTCTTCAGGCATAGGCAAACATGATTTATACTCTTCTGGATGCTAATTCTTGGCTTCCTAGAGCAGGTAATGAAGTACAAAAAAGACAAAATTATAATCTTAGTTATATTAGCATTTAAAGAATGAGAAGTGAACCCCAATTACTGAGTTAAGAGAAGAAACAATATGCTCAAACGCGTTGTGTTTACTAAACTCAGACTACGCCAGTATTTCTCAGTAACATCTGGTTTTAAAACATTTTTCACAATGTATATATGTGTAGTAGGCAGAAGGAGCCTCCCAAAGATGCCTGCACCATAATCCTTGAAACATGAATACATTACATTATGTGGCAAAGATATTTTGCAGACGTAATTAACTTTATGAACCTTAAAATGTAAAGACATTACCCTGGATTACCCAAGTAGGCCCAATCTAATCACATGAGTCCTTAAAAGCAGGAAACTTTCTGTAGCTGGAGACTAGAGTAATAAGGCTGAAAGAAAGTGACTTGCCTTTGATGACAGAATCATGGAGTCCATAAGTCAAAGAATATGGATTGGTGGCTTCTACATGCTGAAAATGGCTTCCAGTGCATACTCAGCAAGAACACAAGGACCTCAGTCCTGTAACCACTGCTTCATTTGATAGAGTAAATTTAATCCATTAAAAGTAATTATTGATAGGAAAGGACTTATGGTTCTCATTTTACTGTTTTCTGTGTGTGTTGTCCTTTTTCCCTCCTTTCTTTCCTATCATTGTATTTAATTGTTTGTTTTGTACTGATATGTTTTGATTCCTTTCTCTTTTTTGTTTGTGTGTCTTCTATAGATATTTTCTTTAGGTTACCTTGAAGCTCACATAAAATATCTTATAATGATAACAGTTTAAGTTGTTAATGACTTAAATTGCATATTACAAAAACTATGTATTTAAACCTGCTAACACACACACATTTTATGTTACTGATGTCACAATTTACATCTATTTTGTGTGTTAATTAACATATGTTATAGTGTTTCATATTTTGTTAATTATTATAAATTACATAAAGTTTTTCTATAGTTGTTAATATTTTTATATTTTATATCTCTTTCATATCTGAAAGACACTTTTGCTGGTACAGCATTTTGGTTTAGCAGGTTATTTTTTTCTTTCATCAGTTCAAATATATTATTCTACTCCCTTCCAGTCTGTAAAGTTCTATTGAAAAAAAATATGACAGTCTTAAGGCAGATCTTTTATACATAATGATTCCCTTTTCTCTCACTTCTTTCAAACTTCTTTGACTTTGACAATTTGTTTATAATTTGTTTCAGTACAGAGATCTTTGGAATCCTTTTATGTGGAACCCATTTGCAATCTTGAATCTGAATTTTCATTACCTTCCAAATTTGGAAAGTTTTAAGCAATTATTTATTTGAATCAGCTTTCTTCTACTTTCTCTCTTTCATTTCTGAGGCTTATATAATGAGTGCATAACTTTAATAGATGGCGTTCCATAAGTCCCTAAAGTTTTCTTCACTCCTTTCATTCTTTTTCTTTTGGCTTCTTTGAGTGGATAATTTCTAATGACCTTCCTCCAAGTTTACTGATTCTTTCTTCTGCTTGATATAGTGCTGTTGAATTCTTCTAGTGAATTTTTCAGTTCAGTTATAGAATTTTTTACCTTCAAGATATCTGTTTGGTACTTTTTAATAGTCTCTATATTGTTGTTGAAATTCTCTCTTTGTTCATTTGTTGTTTTTCTGACTTTGTTGAGCAACTTTATAATGATTATTTTGAATTCTCTTTCATTAAAATTTTGTATCTGTTTTACTAATTTTGGTTTATCAAGATTTATCTTATTTCTGTTTTTGAAACACATTTCCCTGTTTCTTCAGTTTTCTTGACTCATTCTGGTGCTATCTGCATATTAGAAAAAACAGCCACCCCTCCCAGTCTTCATGGATGGCTCTCATACAGGAGAAGACCCTGGTAATGAGCCTGTCCAAAGATTCTGCAGATTTCCTCAATCCTTCATGCTGGTCCAAACTGCCATCTTTGTTTTCATTGGCCCTAGTCATTTAGAGTATGCTCAATCCTGTTAGTGCTCCATGGCAGGTGAGATAGAAGCCACTACTTTGGACAGTCCTTAGAAAAAATTGAAACATTGGGTGTGTGGTCCAATTTAACAGGGAAAACTTTTCATGAAAATATCAGGGTGCTGAAAGTTTCCTTCTGATTACACGGCATTCTGCTTGGAGTAGTGGTGATGGCAAAAATCTATCTAAAATTTTCTTGGAAGGTGAATGTGACTGGTGTCCCTGTTATCAGGTGCAGGATCTTCTCAACTAGTTTCTGAATTACTCATGCACAAAAAAATATATATGTGTTTTGTCATTGAATTACTTTCTGGAAAAGAGAGGTCCTAGGCTTTTTATTCTGCCATCTTGTTGACATCACCCCTCCTACCAGCTTTTATGTTCTTCAGTCACCTTTTGTGTATCCGGGTGGGAATAGTTGCTTAAACTGTTTTGCCTTATTCTTGCTTTGTATATACTTGGAAGAGTCACCTTCCAGAAGAGCTCTTCTTTAATTTTAGAGCTAATGAAGGCAATCTCTTATTTCCTTTGTTAATATTTCACCTTACTGCATGTATATATATAGATGTGTGCATGTGTATACAATATTATTTTATTAACTCCATGAGTTTTTCACACTTAATAATTTAAAAATTAAAATTTGTATTACAGTTGATAATACACCATAATTCACAGACTATACTTTTATTATTTTTCTTAATAATACAGAAATCCAATCCATAGTTTAAAATCAGTGGCATCCTACATTTGATAAGATAAAATATATACACATGTGTTTGACAGATAGTGAATATATGCATGAATATATGTTTATATATTGTGTGAGACAGAGAGAGACTGTGAGCACAATTCCACTAAAATAATTTGCAGACATTGATAACAGGTAACAGAAGCACTTGCTTCCTGAATTTGCCACCATTATTATTTTGCAAGGGATTCAGAATGACCAGAGTCAGGATTTTTGTGCTCTAGTACTTGCTCCGGGAAATGTCGTATCTAGAAAATTGAACCTTTCCCCTTTTGAACAAGAGTAATTCAATATGAAGCATCAAACAACATTCTGAGATGAACTGGAAAACCTAATCTTTGTATTACTGGAGAAAGATTTTCCATTCACACAGAGGTGATTTCTAAACATGTGAGCACAAACGTAATTTGGGAGGTGGGAAGAATGCATATAACAAGGAATAAAGAAGAGAAGATTAAATATTGAATCATATCTATCTTTAAAGAGAAAGAAGGGAAAGCCAATCAGGAGAAAAGTCAGTTGCAGCATTCAAAAGAAAAGCAAAACTGTAGAAGCAGAAAAACCAAAAGAAGTTAGAGTTTCTGATAAGAAATGTCAATCATAGGCTGTATTTGACTTAACTTGTTCTTAATGACCTCCTTAAGGAGAAATACAATATCAATAAATACTTTTTAATTTAGGCACAAATATGTGACAGAAATTTATAAATTCGTAATTCAAGAAACCAGAACTAATGTGCAAAATATGATAAAAACTATGCTTATAGCACTAACTTCTGAACACTGCAGTTTCTGAAACTAAAATTGGCAGGTTAAATAAGGAACATTAGCTTTAAGTTTCTAAAATATGTCATTTACTATAGTGAACAAAGTAACCCCAAAACACTTTAGACAGAAATCTTTAATATAGTAAAATTGTTTAAATATGTCATTTATCCATTAGGCTGTCAGACAACACTCCCACACACAATGAAATGCCTGCTTCTTGACAGTTGGAGTTGAGTGGGAAGATCTCTGCACTATAAAGGCTAAAATAAATGCCCTAAATATATATTGCACAGAAGGAACTTCCAGTTAGAGAAAAATATGGCATTAACATAAATAAGCTCTGCATCCAAAATTGTTGGGAAACATAATAATAGTATACTCTTATGTAAAATGGTAGTGAAAGAAGAAAATTGAGTTAGGACTAGAAAATAGGAATTTAATAGACATAATATAATTGAATGTATCCATGGCATAAAGTTTCAATAAAAAGTGGTAGATTTGACTTAATTTCTTGACAAAAGGATTATTTGATTTAGAAGCAAAAGTATAATTTATTTTAATATACAGAAACATTCTAGTGATAATAAAAACTGCTTTTTCTATAAATAATGTAACTAATTATTGGCAAAATTTGTCAAGATAGCCATGATGAGAAATATGGTGATTCACTTTTAAAGCACTAATTACACAAACATAGTTGACTATTTCAAATTATAGTCTCATGGACTCAAACTTGAAATGATAGCCAATAACAATGCCATCAGCCTCATCAGCAACACCAAAAAACTGTCAATTATTTAAGTTTGTGGTGAGAAGTGTCCACTGCTGGGTACTTACCAAAAAGGGCTCATAATTCCAGCCACAGGTTTGCAAAGGAAATACTGTAGTCCTTTAACAAATTAAGGAACTGATGCCGAAATATTTATCCTCCCCAAGATCACAGAGTTTTAGGGAAAAAAAATGATCGTGGAATTTGAATCAGATGCATTTAATTTAATAGCTTGTTGTTTTTCACTTACATGATACTTGTTTCCATATGTTGACTACATTCTGCAAGTAGAATGGACTGGACTTGGAACTAAAACAGCTTTGAAATTATTTGACTATAGCCTTAAATATTTTGCCTACTTTCTCCAGATCTGTTTACCTACAAACTAAAGAAGATCTGTAAGTTTTCCTAGTTTAAATATATTCTGCACTTTTCCTCTAAGTTCTAAATTTGGGAAAATTTATGTTCTTTCAGTCAATCATTGTGTGAAAAATTGTCATGTGCTTTAACATTATAAGTGCTAAAGATGAGTGGTTGAAAAGACAACCAAACCCTTGAGTTTGAGTCATTCAACTATGAAAGTTATGAAATAAATACATGACATAATATATTCATTATAGATACACATATATACCCACACATTTGTTTATGCACACATATGGGAAACATAATATTTAATACTGTATATATAATTTATATGAGATAAAATTAGGTTATGAAACAGATTGCAACTGGTGGGTTGTAAAAGTGTATTAATATTCCTTTTCTTAGGTGACATTTGAACAGACTAAAATGAAGTGAAATGATGCCTGCAAAACAACTGGAGAATGTCATCAAAGGCATGGAAAAAAAACAAAGGGAAAAAAGCCTGTGAAGTGAGCTCCTGGCTTTTTAGTGTCAGCAAGGAAACTGTGTAGCCTTGTTGGAACAAACATCCTGAGGGGTAACTACTTTCTATTTACTCTACTGCAATCACCCAAGTGTGTATTAATATTTTATTTTACTATGATATTGAAATAACCTCCCACAGTTCTTTCATTTCCACTAGTGTTCCACTTCAGTCAGTTTTATATAGATTAGCCATAGAGGTGTGTTCAACAGTCAAATCCAATCCGAAAGCTACCAATGAATTACGGTCATATTCATTAAAAAATTTCAGATTTCTTACTGTGGTCTAAATGCCTATACATGTCCACCTGTTATAGGACTTGATGGTGGGCAGGTAATGAGGCATAAGAAGAAGCATACTCAGGGAAAACTCTTGGATTTTGATCTGCCTAGTTAAATCATGATACTATTTATGGAGATGTGGAAGATAAAGAGAAACAACACAGAATAGACGATTAAGTACATAAGATTAAATGTTGGACCTATTATATAGAATACATACAAATCCAAGTGGACAAAAGTAGTTGTGAAGATAAAGACAGTAAACAGTAAATCAAGGGATCAAATATTTCATGAAAGGGAAGAATTTCTTAGTAAGGTAGTATATTTTCCTTGCAATAAGAGATTGTGTGTGTGTGTGTGTGTGTGTGTGTGTGTGTGTGTATACAAGAACATAAATACTCTGACCTTGAGTCTTAAAGATAATGGGATTCTCAAAGATAAAAATATTTTTTAAAAAAATTGCAAATGGATTGTAAGAAAACTACCTATGCTATCTTCAGACAATAGAAAATGAAAACACATACACTCAGATACAACCCACCTAAACACACTCTGAAGGCTTTCAAAAGGGAAAGAGTTGTTAATAGAAAATAACTAGGTTTGGATAAAAGCAAAATTTAAAAGAGGATTTTAGGAAAGAAATAGAGACCATTGTAAGAATTTTACTTAAGAAAGGCTAAAAAATCCAGGAACTGATGGAAAATCATTTGGGATAAGGTGGGAGTGTTAGATTAAGTTAAACTAAGATACACAGAAGTTCTACCAGGAAGAGAGACTTGGAGTCTAGTCAGAGGTATGGTAAACGGTATAAATGACCTCATGGGCTCCACTCAGGGGCATATTGTGGAGTGCAGAATCCTTAGGAAGTTGGTGTGTGAGTGGGAGGAGGAGGGATAGATATAGGCAGGGGCTCTGAAAGAAGCATATGAAGATTTAAATACATGTCTAAACATTGTTTCTTTCAGATGTCCCTATTTCCCTTTCATGGTAGAAAATGCAAATATCTTTACTTAAATTATCCTTTAAAAACCAACAATATATGGGCTTTTAAGACAAATTAACTGGAAAATGTTAAAATGGAAATTAACATTGAATCCAACATGGTATTAGATTTATAAATAGAGTAAAATACATCTTTCAGTATAAATAGAGCATTGCAATTTTGTGCTTCTCTGTTTTATGTATTTTCTGTTACTATAGAAACCTCCTCTGTAGAGCCATATATCTATTTTAATCTCGTCAAGCCTTTTCCAAGGTAAAAATGATCAACATATAAAACGGCATTCAATGAAGAAAAAATTTACAGAGTTTACAAAGGAAGATTTAATTTAAAAAGTATTCTATCTATAGTTATGGTTCCATATTATCCTATGTATCTACTTTGTGGAAGCAAACTGAATACCCAACCTATCTGTGTGTTCAGTGATTAGAGTGGCATTCGTAATTTTCTCTCAATCATTTGCAACATGGGATTTTCAACAAGTTAATCTGTTGGTCGACTGTAATCTGTGTGGCAACATAGTACAAAAGAAAGTGAATTTTCTCTGTGAATCCCAGCTCCATTTACTACTCATACGAGATATTCGTCCCAGTAAGCCTTAGTATCTGCATCTGTAAATTGGGTGTAATCACAATACTTGTCTCATAATTTTGTGTGTTGATGAACTGAAATGACATATACATCTAACACTGCATTCTAGAAAAGTCTCATCACTTTGATATCTATCATAGCCTGGCAATGAAAGTGAATCCTGTTAGAATGAAACTCTCTTACGTTCTACTTACCAATTACCTGCCTTATATTTAACATCACTCTGTCAGAATTACAAACATAAAATACTTAAAATGTTAGACAAATAATATCTTTATTAACACTTTCTATTACTAGAGAAATGAGCCTGTCTTAAAGTGTTCAATAAAAACAAATCACTAAAAGAAAGAAATCCTATATGTTGTCTATATAGGATTTTGAAAATATCCTACATAAAGAACAAATCCCATATGTAGAATATATATAGAATTATAGAATATATAAAATATAATCCTACATATAGAATAAGATACACATGTAAGTATTTTAATGCTTTTTACAAACACAATGGACAAAACGTTTCAGATTAATAATAAAAAAATGACGTGACAAAAGATTGAAGAGAACTCCAAAACACGTAGCTTTGAATCATGCTCTGAATGAAGAGGTTAAGAATGTGCAGCAGGCCATTTATTTTAAAATCATTAAATGACACTAAATCAAATATTCCTAGTAATGTATTGGAAAACACATCACCAACATTTATAGAGAATCTAGAAAATTAAAGATGAGTTGTCAAAACCTAAATGATATTCTAAAAGAACAGTTTTAAAAATAATGCTTTCTGATAGAAAATAACTCAGAAAATGAGAGGGAGAGAAAGAAGTAACTGAAAGCTTGTAAGTAACCACAAAACAATAATGAATGCTTAACTAGATGTATTAATGTGGAACAAAATGCTGTATTCATAGTTTTCAGGATTTTTCAGAAGTGACAAACTACAAATAGAGTATTAAACATACAATTGTTCTTTTAAATAATGAGTTTTTAATATGCTTGAAAATTTCCCTATTTAGGCTTCAATGAAAAAAGAGAAAAATGGGACAACCAAAAATAAAAGTTTTTTTGAGACAGGGTCTCACTGTGTCACGCAGGCTGAAGTGCAGTGGTCTGATCCTGGGGCACTGCAGCCTCAATCTCCCCTTCTCTGCTCAAGCTCTCCTTTCTCCTTTGCCTCCCAAGTAGCTGGGACTACCGGTCTGTGCCACAATGCCTAGCTATTTTTTTTCCTTTTTGTACAAATGGGGTTTAGCCATGTTGCCCAGGCTAGAACAACTAAAACTTCTGACAACCATGTAATTCCCTAGCTGTTATGCTGTTCGCCAGATATGTTCACATAAGAAATCTTCCCAGGGCAAGAATGGATCTTTGACTAAAACACTTTCTTAGTGTCTTAGTCAGTTTTGTGTCGCTATCAAGGAATACCTGAAGCTGAATGACTTATGAAGGAAAGAAGTTTATTTGGCTCACGGTTCTGCAGACTGTAAAGAAAGCACGGTAACAATAACTGCTTCTGTTGCCGGTATCTGCTTCTGGTTATAGCTTCAGGCTGCTTCTGCTTATGGTAGAAGGTGAAAAGGAACCTGTGTGTACCAGATATCACATGAAAACAGAGGAAGCAAAAGACAGGGGAAGTGCCAGGCTCTTTTCGGCAGCCAGCTCTCTGAAGCTCCTGAGAACTAACAGGGCACAAAAACTCATTTATTTCTTCTCCTCCAGAAATCCAAACCATAGCAGAAAGAGTAAAAGAATAAAATAAGAAAGAAGATAAATAAAAACAAAATTAAGGAAAGAAAGAAAGAAGGAAGGGAGGAAGAATGGAAAGGAAGAAGCAAAAGGAAAGAAAGAAAAATGATTGAAGAAAGAGAGAAAATGGACAGATTACTCTTTTAGATCAGAACAAATTCTATTTTTCTGACTTTTAATGGAGTTTGGGTTGTAGCGTGTAGTGTCACAAATTTAAAATTCAAATCAGACCTAGAAAATGTATTTGGTGTGCAGGCATAGACAAATTATTTAACTTTGCTACTCTCAATTTTCATATCTTTAATGAGCCTAAAATGAATTATAAAATTATAGTTGTGGCAAAGCTATGTGTTTCAGATTAAATGAGGTAAAAACCAACACAGAGTGAGCATATAGTCAAATTATTTAAGAAAGCTTATAGTAAAAGCTATAATTATAATTAAATCATGGAAAAGGTAAAGAAAAAAACAACTGTTTATAAAAGGAATGGAGAGAGGAGTGATGAAAACAAGATAGTGAAGTAGGAAATTCTAGTCTTCATTTAGGCAGCTATTTACAAATGAAGATATCTCTGGGAGAGCAGAGGAGTTCTAAGAAAGCACAGCAGGACTGGGTGTGGTGGCTCACGCCTGTAATCCCAACACTTTGGGAGGCTGAGGTGGGTGGATCACGAGGTTAGGAGTTCAAGACCAACCTGGCCAAGATGGTGAAACCCCATCTCTACTAAAAACACAAAAATTAGCCAGGCATGGTGGCAGGTGCTTGTAATCTCAACTATTCAGGAAGCTGAAGCAGAGAATTGCTTGAACCCTGGAGGCGGAGGTTGCAGTGAGCTGAGATCGCACCACTGCACTCCAGCCTGGGCGACAGAGAGAGACTGTTTCAAAAAAAAAAAAAAAGGCACAATGGAAAAATCAAACAAAAAAATAACCACACAAAGAGATTAGGAAGAACAGATTTATTGTGTCCTGAATCACCCCATTCCCCTGGTTTTCACAGCTCAGCAATGAGAGAAAACTTCCAGAGCTGCTAGTTTTTTTTGGGAGAGAAAGATGAGCAGAGTGAGCAACCAGCTTCCCCAGACTTTTGGATGCTACCCAAAACATGCGCTTTGGTTTCTCCTCACCCAGTTCACCCAGGAGACCAGCAGAGTTGAAATATCCGGAGATGGCTAGGAGCAAAGAAGGGTGGGGGCTATCTGCATCGGCAATATGAGGAGTGCTGTGGTCCCCAGCGGGCTTCTCTACCAAGCACACCAACAGTCTTCACCACTGGGGACCTCAACCACTATTGCAGCTGCTGTGGATCGTTCAAAAAAGGGGCCACTGCTATGATGCCACCCTAAGCTTGAGCCAAACCTCTACTCTGCAACATGCCCCTGCTCTAGCCCAGGAGCTTCAGTCTTTCTGCGTACACACATGGTCCAAACTCTGGCTCCAAAGCCACTTGGCAAGCACTGACACCTCAGAAACCAGCACTGCAGGCTGGGCACATAGACACTCTGTACACCAGCACCAGCGCCACAGTGATGCTCCACACATCCCCAGGCTCCAGACACTGGCTTTACATCTCCTCTCCAGTATACCCACACATCACACACTCGTGCCACAGCCCTTCCCAGTGCACCCACAGCCGGGACCGTTCACCAAGAGGGATCTCCTTGGCCATTACTTGCACCCATAAGGAAAAAGAAAACAAGAGTACTGTAGCAGCGTTCACCACTAAAAGACTCAACAGCCCTCACCACCCACATGGACACCCACAGTTTTGGCCACCAAGGGACTTGGCATTCTTTTTTTTTGAGACGGACTCTTGCTCTGTCGCCAGGCTGGAGTGCAGTGGCACAATCTTGACTTACTGTAACCTCCGCCTCCTGGGTTCAAACGATTCTTCCGCCTCAGCCTCCTGAGTAGCTGGGACCACAGGCGCCTGCCACCACGCCCGGCTAATTTTTGTATTTTCGGTAGAAACAGAGTTTCACCATGTTGGCCAGCATGGTCTCGATCTCTTGACCTCGTGATCCTCCTGCCTCAGCTTCCCAAAGTGCTGGGATTACAAGCGTGAGCCACCGCGCCTGACTGGGACTTGGCATTCTTTACTCCACGGAAATTGTGTTATGGTGCCATCCTCAGAGCTGGAATCACCACATCTCACCCAGGCTCAGAGGAAGGAGAGATTGGGAGATGTTGGTCAAGGGATATGAAGTTATGCAACGGAAGTTATATAGAGCTAATGTATAGCAATGTCGTTATAGTTAACGGTACTGTATTGTATACTAGGAATTTGAAATTTTGAAATTTGCTAAGAGTTTACGGATTCTCAACACACACATACACAAACAAGCATGTGAAGTGATGAATGTTAATTCACTTGCTTGTGGTGAATACTGCACAAGGAGAGGTATATCAAATCATTAAGTGCTATGACTTAAATATATAAAATTTTATCGTCAACCATACCTCAATAAAGTTAGAACAGAAAAGGCAAAAAAAGAAATAGAGTAAGGAGAAAATGTTTTTTAGAGGGCCTAGCCTTCGGGGAACAAGGAGAAATGAGCACACATCTTTGTGCTAGGCTTGTTGACAGCTAAAGCAAGTACATAAATATGATGAGTTTCATGAGTCTAATTATCCTATAAATGGATGCTTACCGTGCCATTAGGGAAAGACAGAGCTTTTCATAGAGTAATAAAATCTGAGTGAAATTTTCATATAGGGACGTGAAACAACAAAATTGATAGTGTCTTTGCAAGCATTATGTCAAAACGTGGGTAAAGACAATCATCTCAGAATTATTTCTCAAAATTAAGCAAAGACCCTAATGCTAAAACTGAGTATTCTGAAATTGTTATTATAGGGATCTAGAATATTGTCATTATGTAATTTACTGGTGAAAATCTGTCAGCTCTAATATTCTATACTCTGACTAGTGCAAAGAGATTTTAATATTCTTCACAGAGAGAAGTAAATTCACTTGTGTTCTTTGATTTTTAAATGCATTCCTGTTAAAAACACAAGCAATAGTTGTTTAATATATTTTGTATTGCCATATACAAAGCTATATGCTAATTATTTTTTATTGCTCTTATTGCTGTTTTGTAACTTCTCTATTTAGGATAAATGTTGCCTCTTCTATTCTGTTATTGATAAAGCTAGGGAAAATTCAATGCAATCCCTGTGTCATCTTTGACTTCTCCGTGAACACTAATAAAACTGAAAGTTTTGCACCCATAAGCATCTGCATGGGGACATGTCAGAATTGAAGACCTAAGTCATTGAGTTATTGTAGTTACGTGTTCTTTTATGTGTACATATTACCTGTTATCTGTTACATGTTACATGTTACAGACCTATGATTACCATAAAGCAGTTCTGTGGGAATTCTGCTAACATCTGTTCTTTGCATATGAAAAATCCCAGAAATATTTCATAGCCAAAAAAAAAGTTTTGTATTGGTGGACTTTGTAGTTAGTGATTCTGCCTTGTCATTGATGGATGAGAGAATAATATGTGATCAACGAAGCAATCATGAAAATAAATCAACTTAATACAATTTACAAAGTTATTTTTGTAAATTTCAACTCCCTGGTCTGCTGTCAACACTCAAGTCAGTTCCACCAAGCATATGAAATGCTATTTCTATAGTGTTTACATCTCTTAAAACACACATACCCAGTCAACACCCTTTATTTTCTCACCCAGAGGGAATATGATTAAATAATTTATGGAATGTTAGATTTGTCCTAAATTATCACAAAGTAAATGAGAGACATTCTGGAGCTAGGAACAAGGGAATAATGACTTTCTAAGGTTTTCAGAGCCATATGGTTCATGAAAAGAAATAATATATATTCTATATACTTAGTATTATATATGTATCCTATTTACATATACATTATATTCAGAAAATATTATCTTATTTTTCTAGTCCCCACACTAACACAACCATATATCCTATGAAATTCCCAATATTCCAGTTTCAGTGAAAAATTAATGTGAGCTGAGATTAGAAGACAATTGTTTTAGGTGACAAATGAAATCTAAGTGAAATATGGAAAATTCAGACTGCATTAATACTAAATACAAATGTGTTTTTCCCAAATTATTTGTGCCTGCAGACATACAATAGACCTGTTTCTTCTTGATAACTTCTAGGGTTTAAATGAGAGAAACAAGAGATTGTTGTCATTGATACAGGTATTGGGTTTGTTAGACTCCTCCTCCACAAAGTGAGATGCAAGAAATCAAAAATCTAATGTAAAAATATCTTAACCAATTAATTGTTTATTATATGAAAAAGTCCTGGCTACTTGACTGACCAAGTAATTAGGTCAAAAATACTGAACAGCCAATGTCTTTTTCATCTTATGCTTAACACACTTTAGCTTTTTGGGTTTAACCTTATTCAATCTTTATAATCACAAGATGGCTACACAAATTGCAGGACTCACTTCTTGACATGCGAATATTCAAATAAAATTAAGTATGCCTCTGCCTTCTTTAAGTTTGAAGAGTCAGTAAATATTTCTCAGAAGTCCCTTAGAAAACTTCTTCTCATGCCCTATTTGTCAGAATTATGGAGCATGCTCATATTTTTCAGTCCAAAGCAATCAGTAGCAAGAGAAATGAGACATTCAGTGGCAAGAGGAATGGAACTGAAATAATTGGCATACGGTAGTGTTTCTTAATCTCCACCGAAAATCGTAATCACTTAAGGGACTATTATAAAAAGTAAAGAGGTTTCCATAAATTCTGAGTTTGTTGTGGAGTGGGTTTGGGGAATTATATCTGTTTTGTTGTTTTGTTTTGTGTTTTGTTTTGTTTGCAACACGGTCTCTCTCTGTCACCCAGGCTGGAGTGCAGTGGCATGATCTTGGATCACTGCAACCTCCGCCTCCCAGGTTCAAGTGATTCTCATGCTTCAGACTCCCGAGTAGCTGGGACTACAGGTGATCTGCCCACCTCGGCCTCCCAAATGCTGGGATTACAGGCGTGAGCCACCATGCCTGAGCCACCATGCCTGACCTGGGGAATAATATTTGTTTAAAAATTTCATGTAAATCTGAGGCAAATAAGTAGCTTTTACCAATAGAACTCTCCCTGAACTGGTTATTATATTTCCTCAGTTGAGGAATTCATACTGCAAAAATTTTGGGTTCTCCAGAGGAGAAGAATGTTGGCATTAACTTAGGCAAAACAAAAACACAAACCTCAAAGTGCTATCAAAGAGAATGTAGCAGGAGAAAAATGCCTCTGGGGGAAAAAAAACCTGAGAAGAAAAGATATATTAAAAAATGATGAGTTCCTGTCCTTTGTAGGGACATGGATGAA
>CAUYLG010061329.1:0-13759 GCA_963573385.1 Cacajao melanocephalus
ATCAAGCTACCATTGACTTTCTTCACAGAATTAGAAAAAACTACTTTAAATTTCACATGGAACCACTAAAGAGCCCATATATCCAAGACAATCCTAAGCAAAAAGAACAAAGCTGGAGGCATCATGCTACCTGATTTCAAACTATACTACAAGGCTATAGTAACCAAAAAAGCATGGTACTGGTACCAAAACAGATATATAGACCAGTGAAATAGAACAGAGACCTCAGATATAACACCACACATCTACAATCATCTGATCTTTGACAAACCTGACAAAAACAAGCAATTGGGAAAGGATTCCCTATATAACAAATGGTATTGGGAAAACTGGCTAGCCATATGCAGAAAACTGAAACTGGACCCCTTCATTACACTTTATACAAGAATTAACTCAAGATGGATTAAGGACTTAAATTTAAGACTGAAAACCATAATAACCCTAGAAGAAAACCTAGGCAATACCATTCAGCACATAGGCATGAGCAAAGACTTCATGACTAAAACACCCAAAGCAATGGCAACAAAAGTCAAAATTGACAAATGGGATCTAATTAAACTAAAGAGCCTTTCCACAGCAAAAGAAAATAAGAGTGAACAGACAACCTACAGAATGGGAGAAAAATTTTGCAATCTATCAATCTGAGAAGAATCTACAAGGAACTTAAACAAATTTACAAGAAAAAAATATCAAAAAGTGGATGAAGGATACGAAGAGACACTTCTCAAAAGAAGACATTTATGCAGCCAACAAACTTATGAAAAAGAGCTCATCATCACTGGTCATTAGAGAAATGCAAATCAAAACCACAATGAGATACCACCTCATACTAGTTAGAATGGCTATCATTAAAAAGTCAGGAAACAACAGATGCTGGAAAGGATATGGAGAAATAGGAATGCTTTTACACTGTTGGTGGGAGTGTAAATTAGTTTAACCATTACAGAAGACAGTGTGATGATTCCTCAAGGATCTAGAACCAGAAATAACATTTGACTCAGCAATCCCATTACTGGGTATATACCCAAAGTATTATAAATCATTCTACTATATATATAAACACACATGAACACGTATATTTATTGTAGCACTATTCATGATAGCGAAATCTTGGAACCAACCCAAATGCCCATCAATGATAGACTAAATAAAGAAAATGTGGCACATACACATCATGGAATACTATGCAGCCATAAAAAACAATGAGTTCATGTCCTTTGCAGGGACATGGATGAAGTTGGAAACCATCATTCTCAGCAAACTAACACAGGAACAGAAACCCAAACACCTCATGTTCTCACTCATAAGTGGGAGTTGAACAAGGAGAACACATGGACACAGGGAGGGAAATATCACACACTAGTGCCTGTTGGGGGGTGGGAGACTAGGGAAGGGATATCCTTAGGAGAAATACCTAGTGTCGATGACGGGCTGATGGGTGCAGCAAACCAACATGGCACGTGTATACCTACGCAACAAACCTGCACGTTCTGCACATGTATCCCATAACTTAAAGTATAATTTTTTTTAAAAATCAGTCTTCCTCAATGTATAACTCATGTGAGAATATTTGAATACCTATGAAAAGGAACATCCTGTACCACACTCACATACAACTCATGCATATGAATATATATGTAAATATGCAGACATACACATCTGTATACTTATATCTACATAGATGACTTCTTGGCATCATGAAAATCCTCAATCTACCTGTGATGGAGATTTTAGACTCTAATAAGAGAGGTAATTTAGCAGAGATCATTCAGAATCTAACTGCCATTAACTGTCATACCTAAGGAAGACTTTCTCTTATACTCAGTTTCTTCTGGTCAACAGGATCTCAGCTATCCTATTTCAGAAGATGGTTGTTTCTCTGCATGTTTCACTTGCATTATATACACAACATGTCAGCTAGTTCAGGAAATAGGATCAAGAAGACATGGTCGCAAAGAGAACAGACAAGGGCTCAGACAGTAGCATTAGATCTGGTTTGGAATCTTGTCTCCACTTCTTACCAACTAAATAACCTTGGGGAATTTATTCAACCTCCAGATGAGTTTTAGTTTTCTTATCTACAAAATGAGAATACTGTTGCATTTCTCACAGGATTGTTGTGAAGGGACATGAAATAGCATCTGTAAAGTATCTGGTGCAATGCCTAGCCCATAGATGTTATGTAGAAAAATTGTATCAAAGTTTAAATAAAGAAGGAAATATCAGTGTTCTTCTATAGCATATAATATGTTTTTATAATTTAGCTCCTGTTAACCTCCCTGGCTTCATCCTACACCACACTCCCCTAAGTCAACTTACAATCACTATGCTCTAAACTCTGTGACCTTCTTTCCATTTAAACAAAATCTGTCCTGGCCTCAAAATTATTGTGAATATTCTTCTCTTTTCCTGGAAGATTCTTTCTCCAAAACACTACATCGTTAATTCTTTTCCATCGTTCATATGATTTAATCCTATTGAGGAGGTCTTTTCATGATCAACTTCTTACCCAAAGGACTTCTGTTTCTCGAAATAATTATTTCTCATATTGTTTTGATTATAATCTTTCTAACAATTCTTTGTACTCAAACGTATCTTTATTATGGATTTGATTTACTATGTAATTATATGGGTCTCCCGCAAGATCGTGAGCTGTATAGAAGCAGGTGACCTTCTCAGTCTTGTTCCAGGGCCCCAAAGAGTGTCAGATCAATAGTATGTGCTCAGTACATATTGGATAGATGAATGGGTAGATGAATGAATAAACACGTACGAATGTGTGTTTATGAGTATTTAATGAGGTTAAAGTGAGGAATGATTTAAAAAGGAAACAGCACATAAATTAGCATTTCTATGGGAGAGACTAGACTATGACATTTACCTACTGTCCTTCGTTGAAGGGATGCAAGAGAAAGGAGACCTAGGTGATTTCTCTTTATTCACCGTAGGGCTCGCCCTGGAGATGAATTTACCCCATGCTGCAGTGAAACAATAAGCTACTTTTATCTTTTCCTTGATGCCCTTCATTCTTTCCCGTGGGCATTGTGAATGCATGACCTGGGGATTATTTCTGTTTCTTTCACTTCTCATCTCCTGGGTTCAACTCAGAGTATCTAACTGAATGCCTCTCTATGAAGAAAATTTGCCTTCCTTTTCCAGGAAATGTTTCAAAATCTCAAAAAACAAATGCATTGCACATGCAAATCAATCCTCCAAAAACAAAACAATTCTAAAAATCATCCAAGCTTACATAAAAATAAACGTTAAATTCCTTGGACTATTTTTTACTTTTCTAGCCTTTATACTGGAGCTATTTGGCAAATGAAAATTCATCAGTGTATAAATGAATTTATGTGTTTGTGTAAGAAATTCTAATTTGCACATACAGTGAAGTGTGGAGAGTTTCCTATGTAACATTCTCTGGCTGAGATTTAAAACCAAGGTCTGTCCTCTGAAATGAGTGGACAGCTGCTACGTGCTTAAACAAATAAAATAAAAGGAAAGAAAATAAGTTGTTAACTTGGGACTGTGGAGTGGAACTTGACTGTATCTCCAGAACAGATGTTTCAGGTCTGGGACATTTTGCATGGAATCATTAGAGACTTCATATCCAAAGACTCCTAGGGAGCTGTCTGACTGTTCTGTTTAATTAATAGATCTCTTTGCAACTCTAGAAGCAGCGGAGCCAAGAGACTATTACTGGTGTGCAGTGTCAATCACTTTTCCACCTTGAAAACTCTTATGGTCACCCCAGGTGGTCTTGGACTAGTCACCAAGCCTCCCTAGGCCTGAGTTTCCCCATCTTTATTGGAGAGAATATAAATCTTTTCTTACTTCACAGAGATATGTCAGAGTACCTAAACTAATGAATTGTATAAAGTTGTTTGCTTTCCGACAACCCTATTTTTAGAGTCCAAATTATTTTCTTTTTCTTTATAATCATCATGAATTCAGGCTATAACGATTCTGGGATTAAAGCCACATCATATAATATTCTCACAATAGTTTAATGGCACTAAATAGTTTGCTTTTCATCATTCATGTTCAATCATTCAACACTAAATTTAGTGTTAAGCAATTTTGTAACAATTTCAAGAGAAAAAGGGTTAAGCGAGATAACATGGCTCTTCTGTGCCCATAAGCTTCTCTCTCTTTTCTTCATCAGCCTGGACACTTGGAGAATGGACGAAAAAACATGAGATACTCAATAGGGTGCTTTGCACAGCACCTAGAAAGGTGCCTTTCTTCTTATTCAGCTGATTTACTAAGCGACTGATGATAAGTAACATCCTCAAGCCCCATGCCTAGCTTCCCAAAGATCAGCTCTTCAGCTATTAAGGGAGATTGTTTTAATATTGACAAAGAAATCAACGTACTTTTAACTGAGTGGTGGTTGCATGTTTTCTTCCTGGTGGAATATGATTTCCTAGTGTCCCTGAAAGCATCACACTTCCCTTTCCAAACCCTCTTTGTACTGGAAAATATTTCCACACTCTTTGTATCCTCAAATAAAGAGACTTCCTATTCACTTAGTTTAGTTCCCTTGTGACCTGAAGTCATTTCACCTATAGAAGACAGATGACTTCAACCCTCCATCTTGAGCTTGAATTGCAATACAAACCAAATTAGATAAAATAAATCAATAATATCTTTGCAGGCCAAATTCACTTAAGTAACATTTACAGTACAGTTGCCCACTTTGCCTATATACTTTAATCCATTAACACTACATCTGGCACCTGAATAAATATGAAACCCCTGCTGAATACCAATGAACCAGGATTCCATCATTATTTTGTGTTGAGTGAAAGGTTAGTAAATTTTCATGTCTTTTTAAAAAAGTGATTTTGAAATAAAGAAAAAAGCTGGTATATCACAAAGCTTGATTTGTTTGACTAGCTTTTGCAATGCTCTCATAGCTCGTTGATGGCTTAGAAGTTTATATTGCTGTAATTACATGGACCACTGCATTCATATCTCTTATGTTGCAACCTCCTAAAAATATAGCCCAATACATTTGTATTTGGATTCTAACTTGGAAAGCAGACCTTAGATAATGAATAATAGACATAAATACTGAACTGTGGCACAGAAAATTTCATAGTGGGTTCTGTGCTCATAAAGTTAACAAGATGCCTAAATACTACTGTGGCTAGCATAGGCATAACTCAAAGATCGTCGTCAGTGCAATTTGCTAAAGTTTCATGTAAACTGCAACTGAATTTGTACCTCCAGTTCCAAAACTACCAATGGACTCTAGTATATTATACTGAAAAAAGCTCTGTAGATAAGACTTTTATGTACTCATTAGTTTGAACTTGGGAAGAGCTCTCAAACAGCTTCTTTCTACCAATATCAGAGTCCTAGTTATGTCAAAACCTTGGTTACAACTGGAAAGAGGTGACATTGGAAACCTAGTCCCAGAGGTTTAGGAAATTGAAAAGCAGTCAAGCATCTGCCTATACAGATGTCTGTAAGACCACTTCTGCAAAAGCAGTGACAAGACAGTTAGCAACAATATTCCCACTAGATATATTTTTCAGGTTTTGAGGCTACCTGATATTTTGGCTTTTTTTTTCTTATACAATGCCACGGCAGACTGCTCATGGGTATATTTTATAATACTGTAGCGCAGGGACTAAGGTAGAAGTTTCAGTATTAGAAGCCTAGGTTCAAATATTGGTACAGCTACTTACTTTCTACTTTCTCTTTCACAGGAGAATCACTAACTTTTGTAAACGGGGAATAAAAACAAAACCTTATTTGTAAAGGCCTATGGTGAGCACTAAGCTAAATGATAGAGAAAGGAATCAAGGCACAAAGATCAGAAGAGAGAATGAATGGACATTTAAACCAAAGGCATGTCTGCCTGCCATTGCCCTTAGTTCAGGCAGGCGTGGAGTGAGAGTGAGATGAAGGTCTTGAATTTTTTTTTTCCACAGGTGGTTCTAATATATACACTGCTTAGATTTTTGGCCACACTCACCATCCTGAATGTAATTCTAATATTTGAGGATATACGGTTTTGCTTTAATGACGAGACCATGATCCAAGTATTTCACCTACTGCACAATCAAAATCAGATAACCTTTTACATTCTTAAAAGAAAAACTGTGTTGTGCCTGCAACAATAGTATGTCGGTACCCTGCATAGCTTCCTAAGAGTTAATATTCGAATACACCTAATGCTCTTCATATGTGAGGACTTTAAAACCTGGCCCAGAATAATAAAGAACCCTGCCTTCTGGGCCAGAGTTTACTACTGACGTTTATGATCAGACCATACAGTCTGGCATGTGGCGATTGAAGTTATTCAGCAACTACCAAATGGGTAAAGTAAAGCTTTGGAAATGACTCTTTCATTTAACGTGGATCTAAAGTTCTCTCATACTTGAGACTGAGTCCTTAATTCTGTAATGTAAGCTCATGTTTCAGAGATAACTCATAGGATTAACCCAGCAAATTGTCTAGATAAACAGGAGAAAAATTAGCTACAAAGACAGAGCAAAAGCATTTTTTGCTACAGTCTAAATCACATGGAAAAACAATTTACAAAATGAGTATTTTAATAGACAAAGTAGAATGTTTTTACTAGTTTAAAAAAAATGCTGCAAAATGTTGGCAACAATAGTTGGCATCCAAATAGTCAAATCTAATTGTTTGTGAATGCAACATAATTGAGTCCTCATTGTAAGAGCTTTAAGAAAACCAAGTAATATAACATGGGCTTTTATGACATTAAAAACAAATAATTTGTACAGAGTTATTATGTTTGAAGAAACACATACCCATCAACGCATTTTATTTCATTATTGATAGACAAATTGGTGAATGTTTTGTTTGGTTTTGTTTCGTTTTGTTTCTGCTTTGAACGTCGCAAAAGATAATTCTCATTTATTTGGAACAATTTCTACCCTATTTCCTTAGAATTAAGCTTACAAAGTACATGCTAAAATAAAGCCACATTTAAAGTAAAAATGACACTCATAATTACTAGTAGCTGTTAACTGTATTAATCAACTGTCAGTGGCATTTACAGTACTTTTGTAACCTCTAAAATTGGAAGCAACATCCAAAAACTACTGAAAAATAAGACTCATTGACATAAGTGCAAACTTGTACTATTAATGAAAAATTTTGCTCAGTTAGGAAGCCAAAAAAGAGATTTATAATAACCTAGGCTAGAGGAAATAAAAATAGACAACAAAGAAAAATAAAATAAATAAATGTAAGTGACTTTAAAGAACTTTAAAGTGATTCCTAGCTTCTGCCATTTTTGAGCCCTGTTGCACATATAACATTGAAGTGAGAAAGAATTAAGTAGAGAAGCAAGTTATGGATCACACACTCTAGCGTAATCAAACTCCAGCAGTTACAGCAAGAACAAAATGTCAGCTCTAACTAACTACCTTACTGAATTCCCCAAATCTATGACCCACAAGATAGCCATATTAATTTGGTCATGCTCAGAGCCTGAAGAAAATCACTCAGGGAATAAAGGATATCCAATAGAAACAAAATTAAATGTAAGGCATGCTAGCTTTTCAAATACGCACAAAATCATTAGACCATGATCACAGACTTGTGTGAGTTTGCCTGGAACTTACCCGATTGTAGCCCTCAAAGTCCTGCATCCGAGAACATTCACAGCCCCAGACAAACTAGAAGAGTTTGTCACCCTACCATTTAATCTGAGCTTCTCATTACTGCTGACTTACTCACCTGAACATACCTTTGACTAAACTATATATGGAGCAATGGTTCTCAGACTTTACTATGCATATGGATCACCTAAAAAGCTTGTGGAATAATGTCCTGGGCCCCATCCCACTTCCATAAGTTGAAGTGGAGCCAATGAATTTGCATTTCTAACAAGCTTACAGGTAAGACAAATGCTGCCGGTTTAAGCACCACATTGTGAGTAACACTGCTGTAAACTTCAGATGCCTTTTCCATTTCTCAATTTTCCTTCCTACCTTCTGAGTTTAGTTTTCAAGAGTACCTATGCATGAAAAGATTGTATAGGTCTCTTAGAAGCAGAAACAGTTCATCTTGGAATGATGGATGACAATATAACTACTGGAAAACGTATCCAATAAACTGGTTATTTACATGACATGAAAAGATGTGAATATTCTACTTATATGAATTTCATCAGTTAATGCAATTGTAAAGCCTTTCTAAAATGATCATTCATTTTAGGGAATTAATAGAAATAATAGGAAGCAGAGATAAGCCTTGGTCATAGCCAATGTGTTTACTGCAGTTATAAAGCTAGAATAACCCTAAATGATTTGAAGAAGCCCAGCAAGATTTTTATAAACTATATTAGAAGTTCTCTGATTCTCTGACATCAACTGGGTTTCCAACAATTCAGTCCTAACACTAACTTCCCAGAGTAGGCCACATCCCAAGGATTAAGAGCTCAGTCTTACAAGACTGCCCCCACATCACATGCAAGTCTCACTGGCTATAAATTTGGAGGTCCCCACAACGCCTCCTCAGGTTCTATAATTGCTAGAATGATTCATGGATGGAACTCAGGAAAATACTTTCCTTATTGCTAAGATTTTTTTTTTTGAAAGGATACAACTCAGGGACAGCCAAAAAGAACTGCTGCACAGGAAGAGGTATGGGAGGGCCAGGAGCAGGGCTTCCACATCCTCTCCAGATATGTTCTTCTCACAGCATCTCAATGTGCTCACCAACTCAGGAGCTCCTCAAACCCCTTCATTTAGAGGGTTTCATCAAGGTTTCATTACCTAGGGCTGACTGATTAAATTATTCATCATTTGTGCTTAAACTCCCTCTCCTCCACTTTCTCCTGGGATAGGGGACTGGGGAGGAGTTCTAACCCTCTAATTACTTGGTTGGTTTTTCAGAACTTGGGGACAAAAAAAATTTATTTTTTTTTATACCACAGCAGGAATTTACTTTTATTTATCTCCCTCAAGAAGTAAGATACAAGTCGTGGAAGAAAAAACTGTTTTTTGTAAGAGAATAAGTTTCAAAAGTCACAGCTCTGTTTCCAACACCTATAAACATAGTTAGAACAAGGATCATGAATGTCCACAAGAATGCCACAAAGTTATTGTGCTCCATTTACTCTAGTTACTGTGGTAGGGAAGTCAGTGGAGATGTTTTACAGAGAATTTTCAATAGCAGAAGCTGAATCAGAAAGAAATTCTCTGAGTACATTTATTTAACTAGAATGTTATACTTACTAAGCACTTCAATGTACTGAATGTTGAATGTACTATTTGTTTAAAGATAATTTTGACCTGTGGTGATGGTGCACACCCATATTCCTAGCATTTTGGGAGGCCAAGGCAAGAGGATTACTTGATTCCAGGAGTTCAAGACCAGTCTCATCAACATAAGGAGATTCTGCCTCTAAAAAAAAAAAAGCTTTTTAAATTAGTTGGGCATGGTGGTAGACCTGTAGTACTAGCTCAAGGGGCTGAGGCAGGAGGATCTCTTGAGCCCAGGAAGTGGAGGCTGCAGTGAGCTGTGATTGTGCCAATGCTTTACAGCCTGGGTGACAGAGTGAGAAACTGTCTCAAAAAAAAAAAAAAAAGATAATATTTACAAATTTAACATCTTCTGATAAATTCTAACATTTATAAAGAGCCTCCAACCTATTCATTTGCCATTTTTCATGTAATAAATTAGAAAAATCATGTGTCAGCACTCATACTTACATCCACTGCTTAATCTTTACAGGCTGCATTTGGAAATAAACTCTTCATGTTTCCTTTGTGCTAAAAGTACTGCCTATTTTCTGGTTATAGTTGTAGTTTCTTTTTAATCCACATTAACACAGCGCTAAATTTCCAAAGTCATCTCTAAGTTAACGACAATAATAATATCTGCAACAATTACATGTTATTTATTGTTCCCTATATGACTGACCCTATTTCATGCAATTTATTTTCATTATTACTGTTCATCTTCACTCTAGAGCCAAGAGTAAGGTAAGACGACTAAAGCTCTCATCTTGGGTGGAGAATTTGAGGGGCTACCAAAAACTTGGTAGTCAAGATAAATAATTTTTAATAATTTTTAAAGTAAAAATTATTACAATATTTGTGATGAACAGAATGTCAGAAATTGAAACAAAGAATAAATCAATATCAATTTTTCCTTTTGCCTCAGGTTCAAATATGTCATATGCATAGCAATGTTACTGATTTTTCACAACTCCACAAAGTGCATGGTAGTATTATTCCCATTAAATGAACAGAAATTACAGAGGCTAAGTAACTTGTCCAAGGTCACACAGTTGCTTAATGGTAGAGCCAGGATATAGGGCTGCAAGCTCTTCAGCTATGATGCTACAGCGCCTCTCAATCACAGTGCTGATGATCAGTGTGATGATGGGGGTACAGTAACCACGCTGAGGTCAATGCGTTACTAGAAGAGCTCACAGAACTCACTGAATATTATGATTGCTATAATCTTGGTTTTGTTTTATGAGAGTGAAAGGCTATGAAGTCATGCAAGGGAAGAGATGAATGGAGCAGAGTCTGAAAGGGTTCCAAATGTAGGGCCTCCAGTTATCCTCTCCCAATGGAGCCCCCAGCACTACCTCTCCCATCAGTGATTTGTGACAATATGCACAAAGTATTGCCTATTAGGGAAGCTCACAGGCCTTGGTATCCAGAGTTTATATTGAAACTTAATCACATAGACAGAGTTCACAGCCTCTGTGCCTGACATTTGGTCTCCAGTCCCCTAGAAGATGAGTGGATACTGCAAGGCCTGAAGCCTTATCATTAATCATGTGTTTAGGCTGTCCAGTGTGGTCCAACATCCCAGATAAATAAAGGTGCTCTTATCAGGCAGGACATTTCCATGGCCTAGAGATCTCCTCCCAGAAGCCGAGGGCAAAGGCCAGCCCTCCCTTTTGAGTTAGGTTAATTGTTTACTATGCAACATGTCAGCACTGTGGGCAGGAGAGAAGTGGGGCATCAATAAGGAGATGGACACCTCTTTTTGGAGCAAATGGTGTAAGTCTTAAGTTGATAAAGTAACATGACTCCACAAAAGCATACTTAAGTTTCAGCTACATTATCTGTATCTTTAGCAGAAAAAACACAGAAAAAAATCTGAGCTGAAAAAATGATATTCCTTTTAGGTTCAAGACTTCCAGCAGGGAAAAGAGCTGCTAGGCATTACAAGCTGCCCAATTTACTACACCTACCTTGCTGCTTTGGTGAAAGAAGATGCCAGTATTAGTCTGTTCTCACACTGTTATAAAGATACTACCCAAGACTGGATAATTTATGAATAAAAGAGGTTTAATGAACTCACAGTTCTGCATGACTAGGGAGGCCCCAGGAAACCTATGATCACGGTGGAAGGTGAAGGGGAAGAGAAAGCAAAGAAAGAGAAAGCAAAGATGGAAGAATCCCTTATAAAACCGTCAGATCTCATGAGAATTCACTATTATGAGAGCAGCATGAGGGAAATAGCCCCCATGATACAATCACCTTGGTCCCTCAACATGTGGGAATTACAATTCAAGATGAGATTTGGGTGGGGACACAGCCAAACTACATCAATGCCTAACTCTAAAAACAATCAGTATTGAAGTCAAGAAATCAAAGGAGAGGCACACACATCAATATATTATTTACTTTATAAATCATCTCTGTCAGAGACCATATCTATTCCACTGATCCTTAATATATTTCTCCTGGAGCTCCTGGATGTTATCTCTATTGCCTTAGCCCAAGAATAGAAAAGGCCATCAAAGAGGTAGAAAGCTTGCTGCTGGTAGTATGTGAGATGGTTTTAGGTGTTATATGAACAAATAGGTTTTATTTTATTAGCTAGGTGTTTATGTAGTATGTTGTAAGAACATTTTTAATAGAGGCATATTAGAAACACACTAAAGAAAATATTTAAGCTTTTTAAAAATTATCAATTTAAAGAAAAATAGAAAGTCACTTTAAAAAATAACAGAAGAAGCCATATTTGGATATAGCAAAAGTTAGGAAGAAAAGAACATAATTAAGTTTAGAAAACCATGGAAGAACAATACATATTTTTTCTTCCATTATTTTAAATAAGAGGGCTTTAATGTTATGGCTCTCAGAAAACTAGTTTCTGAAATGGAAATCTAGCCACGTGTAATTTACGCTTTTATTTTCAAAAGCATTTAAACTGAAGTCTTTTTTTTTTCTTTTGAGAAGGAGTTTTGCTCTTGTTGTCCCAGCTGGAGTGCAATGGCGTGATCTGGGCTCACTGCAACTCTGCCTCCTGGGTTCAAGCAATCCTCCTGCCTCAACCTCCTGAGTAGCTGGGATTATGGGTGCCCACCACTATGCCCAGCTAATTTTTGTATTTTGAGTAGAGACAGGGTTCCACCATATTGGCCAGGCAGTCTCGAGCTCTTGACCTCAGGTGATCCAACCACCTTGGCCTCCCAAAGTGCTGGGATTACAGGCATGAGCCACTGCACTGGCCTGAGGAATTTTCTTAAGCTTCTTCTTTTTTTCTTTTTGCCAGAGATCAGTTTTGAAGAGGGAGGTGGGGAAGAATTCTTTCCAACTAAACACAGAAAATCTGATCATTCTGAAATATTTTTAGTCCTGAATCAGTTCGCTGATAAAAATTTTCTATTCAAAGTTTCTCCCAGTGATAACATTATCATCAGACTCTAACAACCCATCATCCCTGTGCCTGATGATTATATCTCTTTTCTAGAAAATCAATAGGAGAGCTGAGAAGGAGGAAGGCAGCCCTGGTGGGAGGGGAGATTCAGGTCCCCAGGGCTCCTCTCCCACCTCATTATGACCTTTAGTAAGGGCTCCTCCTCCCTCCCCTACCTCATTCTTGTCATTTGGGAGGAATGGGACAGTGACTTTATCATCACATGGAAGAATAAATGAGTTCCTGTCTGCAGCCACCCTGAAACATTGAAATTCGAAGAGAGGTGGTGATGGAATGGCAGGGTTGCTGTCTGTATCTGTCATCACAGGAATGAACAGAACATGTGGCTAGGCGATGGGGTGCAAGGCCCATTCTGAATATGGAACAAGTTACTGGTTGTACTTGGAACCCCCACACGCCTTTGTTGTCATAGAGCATGATTAAAATGAATGAGCAAATGTTAAAGTCAGAGCTGTGATCATCTCCTGGATTGTTTCCTTTTTTTTTTCCTGATTTACTTGTTTGTAGTGGATAAGGAGAAAAGCAGTGCTGTAGAAAATTGGATTTTAAGATTCATAAATTGCAAAGGTAAAAAAATCACACTGACTTGCTATAGAGGCTTCAAAGAGGATGTGGAGAAATAGGAACACTTTTACATTGTTGGTGGGAGTGTAAATTAGTTCAACCATTGTAGAAGACAGTGTGGCAATTCCTCAAGGTCCTAGAAATAGAAATTCCATTTAACCCAGCAATCCCATTGCTGGGTATATATCCAAAGGATTATAAATTGTTCTATTATAAAGACATATGCACAAATATGTTCATTGCAGCACTGTTTACAATAGCAAAGACTTGGAACCAACCCAAATGCCCATCAGTGGGACTGGACAAGGAAAATGTGGCACGTATACAACAGGGAATACTATGCAGCCATAAAAAACAATGAGTTCATGTCCTTTGCAGGGACATGGATGAATCTGGAAACCATCATTCTCAGCAAACTGACACAAGAACAGAAAATCAAACACCACATGTTCTCACTCATAGGTGGGTGTTGAACAATGAGAACACAGGGACACAGGGAGGGGAGCATCACACACTG
>CAUYLG010061330.1:0-49434 GCA_963573385.1 Cacajao melanocephalus
GGAACCCCACTGGTCCTCAGGGACCCTGCCCTTCACACACCCCAATGTCAGCCTGGCCAATGTGGCCTTCGCCCCACCCAACCTTATCCCTAGTCAACCTTACCCCCAGTTTCCCACAGCAGAGGCGAGACAGGCTGGAACGTGGAATGAAATTTATTGAAGAGAAACACATACTGAAACCATTGTAGAGAAGGGAACCACAACACAGAGAGAAACTGCAAACAGCCACCACAGGCCACAGGTCCCGGGGCCCCTCCTCCTGGGATCCTGGCAAGGCACCTCATCTGCCTCCCCTCCCACTGCGGCCCCCGCGGCCACCTCCCTCCTTCCCGAGGGCCTCAGGTCCACCTGTTGCCAGGACGGTGGACTCTGGCAGTGTCCACCGGCTTCAGGGCCCCCTCCCAAGCCCATCCACTGGGGTAGGGCCCTGCCTCATGGCTTTCACAGGACCGTCACAGGACACTGGAAAACACAGCAGAAAACACACCACCAGGTCGAGGAAACTGAATCACAAGTAACAACAGGGGTGGAACACCGAAGCACAAAGCTCCCTGGGGAGCCTCAGGCAGGACAGCCCCACCCTGTCAGTGGTGCAGTTCTTCCTGCCACAGTCACTGTCACCATCACAGTCACTGGGTAAGCATCCGCCAAGTCCTGGTACCTCTTTTCCACCATCTCCCGGGATTGTGCTGGGGGTCTCCAAGGAGGAGCTGCTCAGAGAAGAACACACACAGCTCCACGAGAACAAGCAGCCCCTGGCCTAGGTCTACACCAGGAAAGCACAGGTGGTGCTCACGACACGAGACAGACAGCCGCGAGCAGAGCGTGGGCTCGCAGGAAGCTCACAGCACGTGTCCCGGGCCCAGAGGCGGCGGCCCGGGTGAGCGCACAGCACATGACCTTGAGAGCTAGAAAGACAGCTAGCACTGAGTGGGCATCTGCGGGACCTGTGGGTCACTGCCGGACCTACAAAGGTGAGGATGGGCTTCCCGGAACAGGGGGCAGCCTGCCCCAGGGATGGCGAGTGAGGGGACCCCTCTTCGGAGGCCCAGGCAGCTGGCACCCTTGAGAGGGCCTCTTTCCCCCTGTGTTTTCCAACCCAGGACAAGGTGGGGGGCAGACATCTTCAGGTGCCGCCACCCAGGTCCAGGCTGGCAGCTCAGAGCTCCCTCCAGGTCAGGCCCCTGGAGGCGGCAGAATCTGAGGCTGGGGCTGGGTGGGGCACTGGGTGAAGTGGAGGGGCACCTCCCAACACCCCTAGAATGAAATGTGGTCATCTGGGTTCCTTTGGGGGGAAGTTGGGGGCCCCCTGATCCCATTGTGGGGTGAGGGACCGGCCCGGGCCCCGCCTCTGCCTGCCTCCAGGGCGCTGCTCCCTGAGAGGAGAGGAGGCCCCGGGGCCCTCAGAGCCTATTTACCCGGGGAGGAGGCACGCTGGCCCGCCTCTGAGGCCCTTCCTAGTTATCTGACTCCTCCAGGACGGGCTTGAGCCCCTCTTGGAGGGGGTCCTCAGTCTCCTGGCCTCCTGTCTGGACGAGGCCCTCTGGCCCCCAGCCAGGACCTCCTGGGACCACCTGGACGGCACTGCCCATCTGGGCTGGAGAGCCCCAGGGGGCTCGGTGGCCCCTGCCCGACCAAGGCCTGCGAGGATTTCGGGGGCAGGATTGTGGTTGTCCTCTTCTTCGAGGTCCTCCTCTTCGTCCTCCTCCTTCTCCACCTTTTCATCCTCCACTTTAGCACTGGCTCTGACACCAGCCTAGGCTCCTGTCCGGCCACCCACCCCTTCCTGTGCCTGGGCTCTCACGCTCCTGGCTAGACTGGCCTCCCATGCCTCAGACTCCCGAATGAGCCCCAGCATCTCCAGGAAACTTGGAGACCTCCTGGCCATTCTCAGCTTCCTCAGTGCTTCATCCAGAGGCTCAGTAAGGTTGGCTCTGGTGAGCATCTGCCTCAGGCGCACACAGTCGGCGGATGCTCTGGCCAGGGCCCCCTTCTCCGTGGCCTTCTGCAGCAGAACTTCCAGCCGCAAGGCGACAGCCGGGACACACTGGCCTGACTGCTGGCCTGACTGCTGCTGAGCGGTCAGACACTTCTCCCGGCTGGTCCTGGGGGGGCGCTTGTTGTCTCCAAACACCTGGACCAGGGCCGTCAGACAGTCCTGCGCTGCCGACCTGGTGGGGTTCTCCGCCAGGAGTGAGTGCACAAGCAGCAGGTTGGTCCCACGCAAACCTTCCAGCAGCCTCCTCCTCCTCTCCCTTTCCTAGACCCCCTGCCACACATGTAGCATGTCGGTGGTGTGGTCTACCGAGACCTCAAAGGACTCCTCCCCGGGGGGCTGGCTGATCCCTCCTGGAAAACATGCCCAGGCTCTGGGACCTCAGGGTCTCCACCCAGAGCTGGACAGCCTGACTGACTGACACCCAGGGCCCAGGGCACCGGCCAGGCTCTCCGCCATCTGCCCCTGTTGCTGCAGGAAGTGGAACACACAACCGAGAAACTCCTCGCCTGAGCAACGGGGCACACAGACCATGTTCCACGGGCCCCCAGTGCCAGGGACTTCCCTGGCCCCCAAAGCATAGTTGACGTCCCCGTGGAGCCCGACCAGGGCCGCGGTGGCATTATCCTCCTCTTGAAACACTTTGCCCGGCACCGTAAAGTGTCCCATAGGCCACAGGGCAGCCTCCAGGGACTCTTGGAATTCGGCATCATCACAGGATGAGTAGGCCCCTGCGAGCGTTGACGCCCATCCAACTGCGCCAGGCCTGCAGCATCACCGCCGCCATGCCCGCAACTCTGGCCAGGGCTGGGCTGATACGAGGGGCAGGAGAGGGTTCTCTGCACAGACCAGGGGGACACGGGGCGGTGGGGGTAGGCGGATAAATTGGGGTGGGAGCCTAGGACTCGGGGAGAACAGCCTAAGTCTCCACAGCCTGTGAATGCGAGCGGGCGAGACTGAGGTCAATGCCCACCCCTCCCCACTCCCACGCCCACGTCCACCTCCACGCCCTCCTCCCCTGGCGGCGCCTCAGCAGCCAGGCCCCGCCCCGCCGCCCCGGTGGTCCCTGCGGGTCTCAGCCCCTTCCCCGCGCCGCCCCCGCCCCCGGGGGGCTGCCAGGCAGGCTACTTCAGTTCTGTTGGGACGACAGGCGAGGGGCGGCGGAGTCTCCCGGGACCCAGCGTCCCCCTCCCCGGGTGGGTCTGATATCTTTCCCCGGGGCAGGGTCCCTCTTGCTTGGGGTCCCCACAGGGCGAGTCGGGGGGCTGCCCGCGGGGGCCGCAGAGACGGGGTCGGACGCCCCCGGCCCCCCGAGCCGGCGTCCGCTCAGACTGTGCCTCTCCCCCACTGACTCGGCACGTGGGCCAGTGCGCCGGCGCCTGCTGGCGGCTGCTCTCTGCAGTGCGGACCCCTCCCCGTCGCCCGCCTGGGAGACCGCAGGGCCATTGGCGCGGGTGGATCACCCGGCCGGGCTCTCGCCGCCTCCCCGGAAGCCCTAGGACCCCGGGTGATATCACCTGCTCCTCTCCCCTAGCCCCCCGCCCCCCGGCTACGGGTCCGGGCACACAGGCGCCCGTCCACCCCTACCCCCACCCCCACCGTGGTTTCCAAAGGTCTGTGGCGGCCGGTCCCCGTGCCTTTGGCTCTCACCACAGCAGTTCCTGGTCCTGGCTCCTGCCCCTCCCGCACGTGCTCCGGAGGCCCAGCAGGGAGAGGGGTCTGCAACTCCCCCCCCCACCGCGGGGTGCCCACCAGAGGGCCAGGGAGTGGTCTGAGGTGTGCCAGGCAGCTCTGCGTTCTGGCCCGGGGCAGGGAGCCGGGTTCTGGGGCCTGTTCGCCTGCTCTTGTACTCCCCCTCCCCATCCAGGACTGGTCCTCTGGCTGGTGAGGCCAGGTGAGGCCAGGAGCACTTGGTGCAGGTGCCATTCCGTGGAGGAGATGCCCCAGACGCTCACGCAGCTCACACACACCACCCCACGGAGGGTCTGCCATCTCCCCACTGCCCATCCCATTCCAGGGATCTGCAGCCCCCCGACGCCAAAGCGCTTCACTGCCCTGGTGCCAGGAGCCAGCACCAAGGAGGGTGACCCAGCACCCAAGCATACCCGGGCCTTGTCTGTTTTGCAGCCGCAAGTCCCAAGTCTGAATCTCTGCCTGAGTGTGTGACCGGAAAGGTAGTCTGCGGGGAGTGGGCTACTTAATTTGTCCCCTGCTCCCTGTGCCCTCACCAGCCTGATGGGCTCTGGGACATTGCTCCCTTGGCCCTAAGGGCAGCATGGGTGCTGTCCTTCCCTGGAGACCTCCGTCTGTCATGCCTGAGTCAGCCTTCCATAGGTCCTTCCCCAGTCCTCTGCTGCCCGGGCTAGACACCGCACCAGGGCAGAGCAGCCTCCGCTCAAAACAGAGATCCTGCGCCTGTGGATCTGACCACCCTGCACCTGAGCTATCACAGGAGTCTGAGGCCATGTGCACAGCGTCTCCACCAGGCAGGTGGCAAGTAGGTTCCCACAGGGGCACACCTCTGGGCGTCGTTCTCTTGTCCCCTTCTCTTTCCTTGCCTGGCCTCCTGTTCAGCAACTTGCAGGCCAGTGTCTCACCCAGGCGTCTGGCTCGCCCAAGCTCCTTGCTGAATCACAGCCGCAGAATGTTTGTCTACGGCCCTATGGATGGGCATTCAGGTCCTTCCCACCGTTTGGCTGTTGCAGACCCTGCTGCCAGCGGCATCCCGGGTGCTTGTCTGAGTCACCATCGTCAGCGAGACAGGCTCTGGAGTGCACAGCAGGCAGTGGCTCTGCTGGGACTTGGGCTACGCTCATCAACACCACCACCCAGCATTGGTCGTCTGTGACCCCCAGTGCGTGGCTGAACCCACGTTCCCTCACACTGGCGGCGTGGGAGGGGTCCTGGGTTCCCACAGCCCGAACAGCCTTTGATCTTCTCCAGCCTCGCCGGCTTGCCCATCCCACGGGGAGAGACACCACCTCGTCTTGGTGTGCCCTGTGTTTCTCCAATCAGTGTCGAGGTCGTGCATCCCCTCACTGGCCGTTCCCAGTTCCTCTTCTGTGGATCTCTTTTGCTCCTTTCCTCCTCATCTGGCAGATGACCGTCATCATCAGCCTGTTTCCAGGAGAAAGTTCCTAGCGTCAAGACGGAAGGCTTTCTCCTTGTGATATAAGCACTTGTGATATAAGACATGGCCAGTCTAACATGATGCCGAGAAGCAGGTCGCACTGGAGTGAGCCTCACAGTTAAACTCTGGTTTGCCTGTATGGTTGTGAATGGTTTCAGAATCAAGATGGAGTCACCTGTGTTCAAACAAACAAAAACCCAAAACCTGACAAATAGAGCCGTGGAGGGCCACGGAGGCAGGGTTCCCATGCACGAATGCCTGATAACGAAAGCTATCGCAGAAGACCGCAGAACCCACAAATTTGCACAAAGGCCGTTGCCACCTGACACAAAAGGTACTTCCGTGAGGACACCTGCCCAGCAACTGCCTGTCCAAGCCCCTGACCGATGTTCCCCTGGTTATTATTCCTCGTAGCCACAGATCATGATCGTGAAACAATTATGGAAGCCTCCTCCCTTTTCCTGAAACACCTTTGTCTTCCTTCACCTGCCTGAATATGCGCACGGTTCACTAGGGCGCCCGCATCCCCGCTGCAATGCCTATTTCTGAATAGACACCATTTTCTTAGAGGGAGGCTCCCTCTCTGTGTGGCACTTAGGTTGACATGGTCTTGCTCCCCAGGCTTTTCTACCTCCCAGGTAGGAAACATGGGGTCAGCAAAGAAACGCGTGCCTATCGTCACAAAGCAGCCTCCCCAGTTGGCCTCGTGTGTCCAGTCTCCCCCCACAACAACCCGCACCCCGCCGCTTCTCCCCACGGAGGGTCAAGACTGCTCTAATTCAGGCAAACTGCTACTCTTCACCTCTGCTGTGAGACTGTCTGTCTATGGAACCTTTAGTGTTACACTTGTGACGGCTTATAACACATATTGTCCTCTCTCTTGTTTTCAGCCGTGACTTTTCTGGAGTCCTTCTGCAGAGAGGGCACCGCCCACCCAGCTGCCACCTGCCCCCCACCCCGGGAACATCTATGGGTCTGGTGTCGCAAACTGGCCCAGCCGGCCCATAGGCCGACTCTCAGCTCATTTCCTCTGTTTTCAGCCTTGTCTCTTCCCACTCTCCTTCCTTCCTCACCTGCTGACTCCAAGTCCAGGACGTTCCAGGACGCCCATTCCGCGCCCCCACCCCACCAGCCCCGGCCCAGGCTGGGCTGTGACACCTCAACTGTCTTTCTTTCGTCAGTCCCCTTTCCCGACTGTCTCCACCTCTCAACACAGTTGACTCTCCTTCCTTCTCAAAACCGTTTCCTTTCTCAGCTTCTTCCTCTCCCCCACCCCACTTTTGGGCTGACCTCCTCCCTCTCTACCTGCCTCTCTGTCGTTGGACCTTCCTCCTCCTCCTCCCGCTTTGCTAGATCTCAGCGTGCTGGGGGCGGGCTCCCAGCCTCAACCCTGAGACATACGGCACCTCCAATGAATGCTCTGTCTCTGGACGTGACCTCTCTTCCAAGTTCCACACGTACCCATCAATCTGCCCACGTGGATGCCCTGTGGACATTTCAGAGCTAAGATGGTCAAACCGGAGGGCTTCGGCCCCTTCACCACGCCTACACCATCCCCAGGCTTCCCCCTCTGTACAAAGGGTTCTGCCTTCTACCTGGTGACTCAAACAAAGCAGCCAGGATGACTCCTATGCTTCTCATCTCCAGGGTCCTTGGCCTGCCCTGTCTCTCCCTCTCCCTGCCTCCACTCTGCTTCCTCCCTGCTCCACCCACACCTGCTCAGCAGCCAGGGCGATCTCTTTGCAAGACCACCAGACCCTGCTCCTCCCCGTGGCATCCCATCTCCTTAGAGTAATCTCAAAGTCCTCATCCTGGTCAACAGCACCCCAACCCCACTCCTGGGGACCTGGCTCCTCCGACGCTCTTCTTCCCTCCCTGAAACCCACCCCATGTCACCGTGTCCCCAGCTCCTCTCACCACACCCATGCCGATCTGGCCCCGTGGCACAGGGCTTGTTCCCACCTTCGGCCTTTTCCATCCCTCCTTCCTCTGTGTGAGCCGCCAGAACCTTCTGTGGCAATAGCTTCCTCCTCCTCCTCGTCCATGTCTCAGCTGAACTGTCCCCTCCTCCCATAGGACCCCTCTGCTGGGACACACAAATCACACGCCCTCCGTTTATGTTCTTACTGGCAGCATTGCTACCTGTGTCGGCACCTGGGAAATGCTGGTCTGAGTCTTTGCTTTTGGGTATCAGGGGCTCCCTCCCCAGGTGGTGAGCCAGTGGCCCAGAAGGTGGGGTGGCCTTGCCTGTGTGTCTGGCCCATTTGTACTGCTATAGCAAGATACCTGAGACTTTGTAACGTGCAGAGAACAGAAACTTATTGCTCCCAGTTCTGGGGGCTGGGGAACTGAAAGTCAAGGCACTAGAGACTGGGAAACTTACAAAGAACAGAAATTTCTTGTTCCCCATTCCAGAGGCTGGGAAGCCCAAGATCGAGGCACCAGTAGGTTCAGCATCTGGTGGGGGCTCAGCCTCTCCTTCCAGGATGGTGTCTGTGTCTGCGTCTTCACATGGTTGTGGGGAGGAAAGCACAAAAAGGGGGCCTACCTAGAGCTTTCCAGCCTTTTACAAGGGACTCCTCTCATCCCCGAGGACTCTGCTCTCATGGCCTCATCACCTCCTAAAGATCTCACCCCTTAACCCTGCTGCATCAGGGGTTAACTTTCCACATGAATTTTGTCAGGGACACAACGTTCAAACTGTAGTGCAGCATCTCCCACCCTGGGATCCCCAGCACCAAGAATAGAGTGTGGCCCAGAGGAGGCCCTAGGTGCCTTCTCTCCAGCAAGTGCCTGAATCCATCAGCCTGCTCCAGCCTGCCAGGGAACCGGGGCCTTACCCTGGAGGTTGTGGGGAGCCCTGATGGCTTTGAAGCCAGGAGCTAGTGACGCTGAGACTGGCCAGCTAGCCATGTGAGGGAACTGATCAGCAGGAAGGGAAGCCTGGAGCAGAGAGGGGACAGCAGCCCAAGTCGAGGTCCCACTGGGGCTGGGCAAGGAGGGTCTAACGGAAAGTGGAAGATACAGGCTCCAGAGACGGAGAAGGCCCGGTGAGGGCTCACGCATGGCCTCGGGTTCCCTGCTGTATGTGGACCGAGTAGAAGGCAGAGCCCTTGTCTGACATGGGGATCATGCTGGCAGTTGTCTTTCCTCCTGCCTTTTGTGGAAAGAGGGGTGACAGGTGTGGGGATGAGTTCCTGTAGCCGTGGTCGCATTCCAGTGGCCTGTGTGACACCCAGGTAGACATTCGCTCTGCCCTCTTCCTCCCTCCCGCCACTCTCCCACTCCCCATCTTCCCATCCCTCCCCTTCCCCCCAGCCCACAGCCCTGGCCTATGGGCAGGCAGACTCCCTGGTAAAGGTAAAGGAATTGTAAAGGTGCCCCCTGCTTGGTTTGGCCCCCAGAGTCTTCCATCTTTTTAGCTCCATCCCCCTGATTGCCAGCGGCAGGCTCTGCACAGAGCCAGCGTGCCCAGCAGATGGTGGGCACCTGAAGGGATGAACATGGAAGCACTGCAGCCTGAGGTGAATGCAGATGCTTCAATCAAGATTCACAGAAGGCTCTGGGTTGCTTGGTGACCAGATGCCCCGTAGAGCACCTCCTGCGACACAGGCCTGGACATAGAGCGGATCTCTGTCTGTGTTTCTCCCTACCTGGCTGCCTCCCAGCTGGCTGGCCTTGGACAGTCTCCTTACAGCCTCCATAGGTTGAGAGGGAGCGATGTCTGCCCCTGAACCAGGAAGGGCTTCTCTGCTGTGTACTGCAATGTCTGAGGGCCCAGGCTCTGCACAGCCAAATGGGGGGCCCTCCCATCTCCGTCAGGGAGAGCCTGTGGCTCCCTCCTACCTTCCTACCAGGCAGGGCCAAAGTTTCCAAGTCTGCGGCTTCGGGCCAGTTCCCCACTGGCCGCAGCCTGCTCTGACTGCTCGGAAGCCTCCTTCCCCCACTGCCCTCTTTGACTCTGCTCCTGAGGGCTCCAGGGCCTGCCCAAAGCTCACGAGAGGCCCGTGAGCTTTCAGGCTAACAGCTGCCTCCTGCCATATGACCCTGACATTCCCTGGTTGGCTGCCCCTACCTGGCGGGGGAGCAGCACTTCCTCAGCTTCTTTCTCCTGTGCCTCCCATCCCTGCCGTCACACATGGACACATACACACCCATGCACACACACACAACCTGCCGTGCCCCCAGCCTGCCCTCTGCAACCTCACAGGTGTAGGTGGCTCCTTCCCAGCTAGCAGAGTTTTTCTGAGGGACAGCCCGATGTGGCACTCCATGATTCCCACACTCAGGGACCTGGTGGGCTGAATAAGTGTGAGCTTATTCTCTGTTGGTCCTTGACACAGCTGGTTGCCTTTGGCACACTCTTCAGCTCACTCAAGTCTCTTTGGAGGAGCTTGGGTAGGGGACTTGGGGCTGCGGGCCAGTGGCAGTGGGCTCAGTGGTGCCATGGGGCTCGGGGCACAACTGCATTGGTGATCAGTCCTCTCTGCATAGGTTTCGGATTTAGAAGAACTTCATAGCAAGCTCAGCCCTGCGCTTGCTCCCAGTGAGCTTGCCTGCAGCTAGATCTTTCCTCCCCCACCTGCCTTCCAGCTCCCTTCCTCCCCATGTGTGCCACTGGCTCTCCCAACCCATGGGGCACATTCACTCTCCTCCCAAGGAAGCAGTGTCATCTGGGCATGGCTGACCCTTCTCCCCACAAGTCCATAGAATCCTGTCAGAGGCCCCTGCTCCTGCTCGTTCTGCCCTGGAGCCTGCCGGACCTCCTCACTTTGACTTTGGAGTTTGGATGGTGCCTCAGGAGTCGATCAGCATTCATGGGCAGGGCCACAGTTTCCAGGAGAGAAGCCTGCAGATGGCTGCACCCTAGTCCCAGGGACTCGTGTCCCCATCCTCTCCTGGGGGACTCTGGGGTCCTGACTTCCCAGGTGCTATATGGGTTGAACAGTGTCTCATATCACATATCAGAGTGAATTTTGGGCCATGGTTGTCAAGGAAACCTCATGGTTTGGGTGGAGTTGGCCCCGTAAGTGTTCTGTGCTGTGTTTTTCTGTTGCCTGCTTCCAAATTGTGCTGTGAAGTTCAGACCATTTGTTTGTATTTTTGGGGTTTATTCTGTGGAATGTAGTTTCCTCCTTGGTCTACTTAGCCACAAGAAAAAGCTGCTCATGGTTTTCCCAAATCATGAGTTTGTGGGCAATGGGCAGTGCAGTGATCACGTTCCATGGTGGATGCCACAATAAATTTTCCCTGTGGGCAAGACTTTAGGAGCAAATCAATAGGATACTTGTGAACAACAGTCATAGCTCACAGCAAGCAAGTTGCCTGCTTGAGGGATGGGCCTACACTGTGAAGATCTGTTGGAGCCGAGTGTATTAGTCAGGGTTCTCTAGAGGGACAGCACTAATAGGATGTGTATATACAAATGGGAGTTTATTAAGTATTAACTTACACGATCACAAGGTCCCACAGAATGCTGTCTATAAGCTTGAGGAGCAAGGAGAGCCAGTCTGAGTCTCAAAACTGAAGAACTTGGAGTCCAATATTTGAGGGCAGGAAGTCTCTCACATGGGAGAAAGATGCAGACTGGGAGGCTAAGCCAGTGTCGCTTTTCACATTTTTCTGCCTGCTTATATTCTAACCTCAATGGCAGCTGATTAGATGATGCCCACCCAGTTTAAGGGTAAGTCTGCCTTTCCCAGCCCACTGACTCAAATGTTCATCTCCTTTGGCAACACCCTCACAGACACACCCAGGATCGATGCTTTATATCCTTCAATCCACTCAAGTTGACAGTAGTAACCCTCAAACTGAGCCAGGCCGACTTGTGCCTCCTTGAGGACATGCCACACCTTCTGGTAGAAATAAGGCTTTTAAGGGTGTCAACTCAGAGGAGAGAAGGCAGCCAGAAGCACATGGTGTCCAGAATATCCTAGGCCCTCCCTCTTGTGACATAATGTGACACCATGGCCTGAAGTTTGGATGGGGAGACAGGAAGAAGGTGGATAGTGTTAGCCGACAAGTGCTGCCTCTAGGGACTTTTTGATGATCAGGCAAAACCCTAGTTTCACATGGGGAAGTGTGGCTGAAGACTAGAAAGTGACTCTGTCCAACAAAAATCTCCTGTCTCCTGGCTCTGCTGTCTCTCCAACCTCAGCAGATGAGAGCACTCAGTAGTCCCTGGATTCGGCCAACACCTCGACCTCTGCAGCCACCTCTGGTGTTGTACAAATGCCCCCTCCAAGCTATCCCTAACACTGCTTCATCACTGATTTTCTAGTCCACAGACATGAGCAGATCATTCCTATCCTTCACAAATCTCAGGGCAGTGGTCATTCCCTTAAGATCCAGGTGCCTTCCTGCACTTCCAAAGTTGTTAGCAAGGTACTTAGCACTACAGACCCATTGTGGCCCTGTTTGATCTCCCTATGAAGCCGTTGTCTTCTCTTTGCCTCTCTGTCCATCACCCTGGGACTCAACCACACTAACTTTCGCTACAGACTCGTAATATCTACTGATCATTCAACCCCATTCACCAAAGAGTGAGTGCATTGGCTATGGGGAGCTCACTAGGACTATGAGTTTTGAGAGAAGAGAAACAAATGAAATAGGGCCAAAGATCAACCCAGATATTGGCTTAGAGGCACTTTACAGTCTATGGCAAAGTGAAGGGAGAATCCAAACAGCATGTGGCATTCTCACTGAGTTGGAGAACTGAATGCTTCTGGGGTATCTAGAATTTGCAGTCACTGTACAAGAGAGAAGGGAACTGAGCAGAGAAAGAGCTCCAGAGCATCTCACAAAGTTCCCACTCAGTCTTTGGCTGCATACTAAGCTCTGCTCAGATAGAGACATCACAAGGTTGCGCACAGAACACCTCGAAAGCTGTGAGCCGGACAACTGCCAAAACTCACACAGCCTTCAGAGATGTTCGATTTCCCACCAGCTACAGTGGAGAGACCACATTGAAACAGCTGGACATTCAGTATGGAACCCAGAAAGGCCACACCTCAGGAGCAAAGCTAAGCTTTTGTTAATGAGAACCCACATTAACAAAGTTCGAAAACAAGGCTGCAAAGGCTTAAGCAGGTCTGTAAGTAAACAAACTGCCTGCTGGAACAACTCAACATGGAATTAATGGAAACAAAACAAAGATATTTTACAACCTAACCTAAAATATCCAGCTTTTATGCAAAACTTCTAGACATGGGAAGGAGAAAAACATGGCTCCTACCAAGGAGAAAATGTTTCAATAGGCCCAAAAATGGCAACGACAATGGGATTAGCAGATGAGAACTTAAAGACAGCTATTAGAAATAAATGTGTTGTTCCAGAATTGAAAGAGAAACATGAAAATAATGAAGAAAAGAGTAAGGAAAAATCTCAACAGAAAAATGATACCTATAACAGAAAACCAAATGGAAACTTTAGAAGTGAAACATGTGGAAGAGAGGAGCCCCGTTATAGACCCACAGGTACAAAGTCAAACATTTTTTGACCAACACTCTAAATAAAATCAATGTCAAAAGGAAAGTCTTTTCAAATGTATCTGACCTTACACCAATACCTTATTAGGTACATTCTTTTTTTTTATTTGAGACAGGAATTGGCTCTGTCACCCAGGCTGGAGCACAGGCTCAATCTCCTGGGCTCAAGCAATCCTTCCACCTTCGCCTCCCAAGTAGCTAGGATAATAGGCACGCACTACCACACCCAGGTAATTTTTTTTTTTTTTTTTTTTGAAGCTAAGGCTGGTCTCAAACTCCTGGGCTCAAGCAATCCTCCTGCCTTGACCTTCCAAAGTGCTGGGATTACAGGTGTGAGCCACTGTGCCCAACCAATGTAGGTACGTTCTAAGACCTAAATGAAAAAGCTAAAACTACAGAGGTTCTAGAAGAAAACACAGGTCAATATATTTGTAAATGTGGGCCAATGAAAGATATCTTAGGCAGTACCCAGGAAGCGGTCACTGTAAAAAGAAACAAATGATGCAGTAGACTTCATTATAATTAAACCCGTCTGCTTATGAACAGACACCATTCCATGAAGAATATGTATAAGAAAGACACAATTGGTAAAAAGTATTCCCAGCACATATATCAAAGGACTTGTATCCAGAGTATTTTAACAACTTGTGCAACTCAAAAAAAAAAACAGGTAAAAACTAGGCAAGGGAATAGGCGCTTCACTGAGGAAGATAGATCACTAATAAGCACACAAAACAGTGCTCAATATTATTAGTCATCACAGAAATGCAAACTAATGCCACAGTGAGATACCATGATGAGTCACCCAACAAAATGGCTAAAAGTTTAAAACTGGCAATACAAGATTTTTTGGAGTACCCTAAGAAATGGGCACTGCTCATTGGAGTATAAATTGTCACAATAGCTTTGGAAATCTGTGTGAAGTTTCTTATAAAGTTAAATATACCACTACTACCCTGTGGCCCAGCCATTCCACTCCTAGGTATTTGTGCAGGAGAAAGGAAAACAAAAGTCCACAGAGACTCATACGAGGATGTTTCTATCAGCTTTAATCACACAATAACAGTAACACATATCTATTTTAAGATTAGGGACCTTAAAATAGATACTGTGCTTGATCTTAGCCAACAGGCCAAGAAGCCATGTGAATCTTAAAAATAGGAATGCGCCAGGGGTGAGAAATGGATAATTAGATAGTAGGCAGACCCAGCTCCAGGGCCCATTGGCCTAGAGGCAACAAAAGTCTCACTGCTGTTTTGCAGAAAGCAACTTCTACCTCCGTCTGCCTTCTTTCCAACTCTCTTGACTCCATAAAGAAATAAAAATCCCATCAATCAGCCAACACCTGCACTCACATGAAAATTCACACACCCTCTCATAAATTGTTTCATACACACTAACACACATACCCACACATACATTCACCCATTCCACACATTCACACATACAGACTCAAACTCATAGACATTAACACTCTCAAACACAGAGATATTCACTCATGTACACAGTCAAAAACATAGTCACCCACACATTCACTGTCATACACACACACACCATCTCACTCTCACATATTCACATACTTTTACTAACACACATACACATTAAACACATACACATACATTTGAGCACTAACACACATTCACTCACACACAAAAACTAATGCATACTCACACTCAAAAACAAACACACATTCATTAACACATTCACACACCATCTCACATACCTGTTCACATATTCACATATTTGCTGACACATGACACACACTCACAAACTCACACACTCTCCCACACTCACTCTCACACAATCACTAGTACACACAAACATATTCCCCATCTTGCACACACTCACAGAAATGGGACTGGTTTTGATGCACCAGTTGTGGAAGCCCTGACCCCCAACAGTGATATAAGGGATTCTAGGGCCACTGGTCTTGCCTGCTGTCCTTCATCCTCCCTTAAATATGTACTCATTCATTTCGAAGAACCTCAACCAGTGCCTTGGAGACCCAATCAGCCACTGTCTGGGTCCACTAGTGTCCTGTCTACTGGGACTATCCAGCCTCCTTGGCTGGATTTATTTGCCTGGGTCCATGAGCCACAAACCCTAGCTCATGACCAACGTGTGCAGATAGCCCATTCTACAATGCCCTATAGACCAAGCTCCAAGTATACACCAGTGTTAACAAAGCCCTTGTGGCCCTCACTCCACCCCAACCCCATCCCCAACCAACCTCACCCCCAGTTTCTGACAGAAGAGGCGAGACCGGCTGGAACACGGAATGAAATTTATTGAAGAGAAACACATACTGAAATCGTTGAAGAGAAGGGAACCACAACACAGAGAGAAACTGCAAACAGCCACCACAGGCCACAGGTCCCGGGGCCCCTCCTCCTGGGATCCTGGCAAGGCACCTCATCTGCCTCCCCTCCCACTGCGGCCCCTGCGGCCACCTCCCTCCTTCCCGAGGGCCTCAGGTCCACCTGTTGCCAGGACGGTGGACTCTGGCAGTGTCCACCGGCTTCAGGGAGCCCCCTCCCGAGCCCATCCACTGGGGCGGGGCCCTGCCTCATGGCTTTCACAGGACCGTCACAGGACACTGGAAAACACAGCAGAAAACACACCACCAGGTCTAGGAAACTGAGTCACAAGTAACAACAGGGGTGGAACACCGAAGCACAAAGCTCCCCGGGGAGCCTCAGGCAGGGCAGCCCCGCTCCATCCTGGGTCTGGTTCTTCCTGTCACAGGCACCGTCATCACCGTGGTGATGGGGTGAGCGTCGTGTCCTGGTACCTCTTTTCCGCCATCTCTTGGGACTGCACTGGGGGCCTCCAGGGAGAAGCTGCTCAGAGAAGAACACACACAGCTCCACCAGAACAAGCAGCCCTTGGCCTAGGTCTACACTGGGAAAGCAGAGGTGGTGCTCACGACACGAGACAGACAGCAGCGAGCAGAGCGTGGGCTCGCAGGAAGCTCACAGCACGTGTCCCGGGCCCAGAGGCGGCTGCCCGGGTGAGCGCACAGCACACAACTTCGCACAGGAACGACGGCTAGCGGTGGGTGGGCATCTGCTGGGCTCGTGGGTCACTACAGGGCCTACACAGGTGAGGGTGGGATTCCCGGAACAGGGGCAGTTTGCCCGGGGACAGCGAGTGGGGGACTCCTCTTGGGAGACCAAGGCAGGTGGCACCCTTGAGAGGGCCTCTTTTGCCCTGTCATCTCCCAGCTCAGGGCCCGTGGGATTCTGGACAGATGTCTTCAGGTGCCCCCGCTCGGGCCACGGCTGACTGCTTAGGGGCTGCCTCCAGGCTGGACTCCCGAGGTGGCAGGGTTGGGGCTGGCCTTGGTGTCAGCATCTGTTGAGTTGCTTTGGCCATGGTAGCCCCAGATTTTCCTTGTCTGATTTCTCCAGCAGTTTGGTGGCCCTGGACAGAAACAAGCAGAAGAAACAAACCCCCCGCCAAGTCCTCCCTTTTCTTCCTCCTCCTTTGCAACAAAGACTTCCCTTCACAGCCACCCTGGACTAAGTCAGCTGTGAGGACACTGGCCTGCTGGGTTCCCAGTGCCCCTGCTGGGGGTCTTCTCATCAATCTTTGGTGTCCTTGCCTGCACAGCCTATGGCTGGCACTGGGTTCTCAGAGCCGTAGGGTCTCCTGGCCTCACTGGCACAGGGCCTCCAGGGTGCTGCCTTCCTGGGGCTCCCCTAGTGCAATGGAGATGATCCTGAAGATGGGCTGGACCCTGCAGCCTCCCCTGCGGGGCTTTGCCTCTGCCCCACAGCTCTTCCTCACCAGCCCTGGCTCCTTCCGGCAGGGGACCAGTGGGCATGCTCATCTCGAAATCCACAGGGTGGGTATTTGGGGGTGGCCGGATGAGCAGGACAGAACCCCCAGCCGCACCTTCTTCAGCCTTTCCTTTGTTGGGGTCCCCATTTGAGGCCCCGGCACCCCATGTGCTGGATGCAGTGGCTCCCTGCTTTCCTCTCCAGCACCTCTTTGGGGATGTGGGCCTGACTCCCACTGAGCCAGTTGCCAGTTGGTCTTGGTTGCTGAAGTCCCTTCCAGCTGGCAGAGAGTAAGGGAGCTTGGCCTTGGCCTGGCTGCCCTGTCCCTCTGCCCCGCTCACCTCATCTGTTGTTTGTCTGGGCTTCTCTTTCCCCTCCTTCCAATATCTCTCTTGTCTCCTTGGACTGCGGTAGGAAACGTTGCCCTGTGCTCCCGAGCCTACTTGGCCTTGGACTTGGGATGGCTCTTGTCCCAAGCCCAGTTCCCGTTTCCCGACTCAATCGCAGCCTGTTTCTTCTGCTTTACCAAGAGCAGGTTGGAGGGGTTGACACACTGCACCCTGATGTGGCCATCTTCCCCACAGCTATAGCAGAATGTGTGGCGTCTGCGTTTTCTTGAGCCGCGAGAGCCAGCCCTCTGCACACCACCCCTTCGGCGTTGGCCTCTGCCCCTCCGGCGCCGGGAACCCTGGGAAGGCCTCACTTCAAAACTGTTGCCAGAGGTAGGGACAGGTGCTGCCCCAACCCCAATGATCCTGGCAGGTGGCCTTGGGGCTACTTCCAGCCCCTCCAGGCTCTCACTATCTGGACCTAAAGTGGCCTCCCATTCCTCCTCCTCACGCAGGAGCCTCACCAGGGCCAGGAAACTAGGAGGCTTCCTTCGCTGTTTCATCAGCTTAAGCTTGTCTCGGAGCTTGTCAGAAAGGATGGCCCCACTTAAGACTCGTTTCAGGCGAGTCTGATTCACATTTCTACGAGATATCACATTGTTTTCTACAGCTCTTTGGAGCAGGGGTTCCAGACGTAACACAAAGCTAGATACTTTCTCTCCTGCCTCCTGGTAGGCCTTACACAACTTCATCTGGGCAATTTTATGGCTCTCCACAGGTCCGAACACCTGCTGCAAGGCCGCCAGGCACTCTTCCACAGTTATGGAAGCATTGCTGGCCCGGAGCCCACTGACCACCTGGAGAGCAGGGCCGCGCAAGCATTCTATCAGCCTCCGCCTCTTTTCCCCCTCAGGCACCTGCCACATCTGTAGCATCTCAGTGGTGTGCTCAAGCCAGGCATCAAAGGCCAGTGCACCTGGGATGGATATGGTGTTCCCAGAAAACACTCTTAGTTCTCGGTACAACGTTTGTTCTAGCAGAGGCTTCATTGCTGCCCCCAGAGTCCGGGCCCAGGTCCAGAACTCGGGTGATACAGTCACTCTTGGAGCCAAATAGTTGGTGTCCAACCCAAGGACTCGCTTCATATCTGACACGGTCCGCCTCTCCTCCTCTAAGAAGCGGTTCAGTCTGTTGAGAAATTCCCCATCTGAGTTACGGGGTTTTACAATCACTTCCCAGGGCCCCCCCTTTCCTGGTATTTCCCTTGGGAGCAAAGCATAGTCGATATCTTGTGCCAGCTCCAGTAGAATCGCCTGGGCGTTCTCCTCCCTCCTAAACATCCTGCCAATCACCCTGTATCTGCCCAGGTGCCTGCAAGCCTCCTGGAGCGTCTCCTCAAACTCATCCTCTCCACAGTCCTCTGGGATCCCCAGGATGAGCATGCACCTCTGGGTGTTCAGATGCTCCCCCCGACACCAGTCCTGCAACAGGGTCGACGGCATGTTCCCGAATCTCTTTGGATACTAATCTGTGGGGAATGATCAGGGCGCGAGGCACATATCAGGACCAACTCCTAGGATGATCGCTGAAGGCCCAGGTCTCCACAGCCTGTGAATGCGAGCGAGGCGAGAACGAGGTTAATGCCCACCCCTCCCCACCACGTCCACGCCCACTCCACGAGTCGCCTCTGCAGCCAGGCCTCGCCCCTGCCCAGCCCCATCCCCCGGGGGTCCCTGCGGGCCTCAGCTTCCTCCCTGCGCCACCCCAGGACCCCCGGCCCCTGCCCGGCAGGCTGCTTCAGTTCTGTTAGGGCGGGCAGGCGAGGGTCGGCGGAGCCTCCCGGGGCCCAGCGTCCCCCTCCCCAGGTGAGTCTGATACCTTCTCCCGAGGCAGGGTCCCTCCTGGTCCGGGTCCCCACAGGGCGCGCCGGGGGCTATGTGCGGCGGCAGCGGCAGCGGCGGCGGCGGAGTCGGGCGCCCCTGGCTCCCCGCACGGGCGTTCGCTCAGACTGCTTCCCTCTCGCTCGCGCAGCACGTGGGCCACTGCGCCGGCGCCTGCTCGCTGCCGCTCTCTGCAGTGCGGACACGGGGCGGGGGCGCGGTGGCGGTGCAGCGCGGACCCCTCCGCGTCGCCCGGGAGACCGCAGGGCCATTGGCGCGAGCAGGTCACGAGGCCGAGCTCTCGCCGCCTCCCCCGGGGGCCCCAGGTCCCCAGGTGACGTCACCTTCTCCTCTCCCCTGGCGCCCCCCTCCCCCCGGCACACAGGAGCCCGCCCACTCCCACTCCCACCCCCACCTCCACCCCCACCCCCACTGCGGTGTCCAAAGGTCTGTGGTGGCCAGTCCCCGCGCCTTTGGCTCTCACCTCGGAGTTCCTGGTCCTGGATCCTGCCCCTCCCGCAAGTGCTCCGGAGGCGCCAGCGGGGCGAGGGGTCTGCATCTCCCACCCCGGGCGTGCCCACCAGAGAGCCAAGGAGTGGTCTGAGGTGCACCAGGCAGCTCTGCGTTCTGGCCAGGGGCAGGGACAGCGATTCTGGGGCCTGTTCACCTGCTCTTGTCCTCCCCCTGCCCTTCCAGGACTGATCCTCTGGCTGGTGAAGCCAGGCAAGGGCAGGGGCACCTGATGTGGGTGCCTGGGTGCCATTCCGTGCAGGAGATGCCCCAGCGCTCACGTGGCTCACGCATACCACCCCACAGAGGGTCCGCCATCTCCCCGCTGCCCATCCCGCTCCTAGGACCCGCAGCCCTCCAGCCAAAGCGCTTCACTGCCCAGGTGCCAGTGACCAGGTTTACCTGGGCCTTTCCGGTTTTGCGTGCTGCAAATCTAGTGTCTTGGGAAACCACTTCCAGGATTTGGAGCCGAACCCTTGGGCCTGCCCCTCCTTGGCAGCAGTGTGCCATAGGTTGTGTTTTATCCATTTGATCCCAGGGCAGCAGCCAAATGACGAAGGGAGTGACTGCCCCTCAGGCAGTAGGCCCAGGTGTTCTGCGGGTCCTGCCTGCTCTGCCAGCCGCATGCTCACCTCCTGTTCGCACAGCTTCAGCTCCTCTCCAGCCACACAAAGAGGTGCTTGTGGTTGATTCTCAGGCCAAGGTCACCCATCCAACGAAGTCTGGGAGGCCACCTAGCAGTGAGTGGGGCACAACACTGTCCACCGACTTCCCCACCACCCTGTGCTGGTCAGTGTTCTGCTTGTAGCCTGTCACTTGTCAGGAACCAAGAAGAAATGGCCCCAAGGGCTTTTTCCTGGTCAGACAGAATTTCTAAAACATCTTTACAGGAGTTATTTCATTTACTCCTCAGTAGAACTCTGAGGCAGGTATTAACATTGCAGTGATTTGACTCATGAAGCTCAGAGAGATTAAGAGACATTTTCAAGTCACACACCTTATTGCAGGTAGAATTGAAACTGGATTCTAAATGGGTGCCCATCAGTCTTTGGGTAGAATTGGGACTATTTCTCCTCTGGTTGCCTTATGACTATTAGAATTGATTTCTCTTATTTTTGTCCATTCACAGTTCCTGGCTTTGTCACTCCAAGGGCTCAACCAGTCTCAGACTGGACCTTCATCTGCCCAACTTACAGGGGTGGAAACAGAGGTTCAGAGAAGGGGCACTACTGGCACAAGGTCACACAGTGAGTAAATGACAAACTTGAGATGTCAAGGGGAGATGCCAAGTATCAGTGCCAAGGCAGAGGGGCGTGTCTGGAATGTCTTCTGAAGGAAGCCTGCGAAGTTCCCAGACACATGCAGTGATCTGTGGATGTTCTGGGGATCAGGAAAAAAGGATTTGGAAACACTGGAATCAAGACGATAGATGTGAATATGTCCAATTTGAAAAGTTTTTGAACTCCGTTATATTGGAGTTAACCTTTGCCCTTGAAACCAGTGGAAATGTCTTCATGGCTTTTGCTTCCCCATCTCCTTGCATGGTAGCTAACACAGCAGCACCAAAGTTGGGGAACTGATGGATAAGCATTATTACTTCTAAAGTGAAAAACGTAATAGAGCATGAAGGAAGCAGCCTCCACTGGGGTGGCCTTGCCCTGGCTTAGACCAGTAGTGATTATCAGGGTCACAGATGGGGCAGATTCATGGGCCGCACCTCTGCAGTCTGATCCGCTGAGTCTGAAACAGGCCTGGGAATGTTTTAAAGAGCTTCTGGTAATTAAATACTTTATACAATACATTCTGCAATATTTAACATACACAAAAAGTGCTTAAAAAGTACATCCAGTACCCCTGAAGGTAGTGGCTGAATGAAGACATAAAACACTGCAGTGAGTGTGAGCGCCTGCAGATGCCTTCCCTGTTGTCTCCTGCTCTGTCCTTCATAGAGGGAAGCAGTGTCCCCCATGTGCATTTCTTTGTGCTTTTTCTGCAAATGACTGTATCCTTAAACAATTGTCGTTGCCTCTCTTGCACTGGGTAGAAATGATATCATACTATCCACATTCATTGTTGTATTAACTATTCATCGTTTGTGACAATCACCGTTTTGATATAAGCAAATTTTATTCATCAATTTTCACTTCTGTATAGTATTCCATTGTGTGTGTGTGTGTGTGTGTGTACCAAAATTTATCCGTTTTCCCATTGACAGATATTTAAGTTGTTTGCCATTTTTACTATCCAGAAACAATGCTGCTTTAGATATTCTTGGAGAGTTCTTCTAGGTTATGTACCTAGCCATGGCATTGCTGAAGCAAAGACTATCTTTAGTATTCAGAGATATCACCAAATTGTTTTCCGGGTTGCTATACAAATTTATGTTTTTATCAAGCTCCATATCATCACTAACATTTCATATTATGCGACTTAAATATTGTTAATTCTGAGAAATGTCAATTGTCACTATGCTTTTAAGTAGAATTTCTATGATTATGAATTAGATTTAATACTTTGGTAGGGGAAATATTTTTTATTCCTCTTACTTGAAATTCCTAATTTTTTCTCAATTCTCAATTGGAGTGCTTCTCTTTTATTCTTTTATAGGAGTTATTTATTTAGTTTGCACATTTCTTCCCATTAAGTTACTTAATAGTAACTTAATGACCCAAATGACCCAAAACATACTGGCTTAAAACAACCCTTTTATTCTGCTTACAATTTTGTAAGTCAGTAATTGGGAGAAAGTTTAGCTGGACAGTTCACTTATGGGATCTCTCATGTGGTTGCAGGGAGATATGAACTGAGAATTGAATAATGTAAAGGCTCACCAGGGCTGGGCACCCAAGATGGCTCACTCATATGGCTGGCCTTGAGTCACACTTCTGGTACTTGCAGCCAAATGCATGCTAATTTTCTGGAAGCTCAGATAATAGTAGCTCCTCTGAATCATCATTATTGGATCAATGAAATTTTTTATTGGGACTTTAAGAAATTTCTCTGGGAAAATACACAGACAGAAATTACTCCTCTTAATTTTAGACTGTTATGGGTTGAATTATGTCTCTCCCTATGTCAATTCATATGGTGAAGTCCTAATCCTCAGTACCTCAGAATGTGACTTTATTTGAAAATAGGGTCATGCTGGAGTAGTGGGGGCCTCTAATCCAATGTGACAAGTGTCCTTATAACAAGGAAATCTGAACTCAGAAACATGAAGATGTTCAGACAGAACACCACGTGAAGATGAAGGCCAATGATTGCCAGTAAAACCCCAGAAGCTAGGAGAAAGGCACCTGAGCAAATTCTCCCTCACCACTCTCAGAAGGAACCAACCCTGCCAGTAATTTGATGGTCTTCTGGCCTCCAGAAATATGAGATATTCCATTTCTATTGCTTTAGCCACCTAGAGTGGTACTTTGGTACAGTAACCCTAGAAAACTAATAAAAAGATTAAACTGCAAATCTTCTAAGGGTAAAATGCTGAAAGGTTTCTGAAATTGAATCAGGAATAGATGGTGTAACTATTTAATAATGAAGATACATGAGAGCCAGAGGAGAGCAAAGGAATGACTTGTACGATAAAAAAAGAATCTGGAAGAAGAAGAGGCAAGAACGACTCCCCAGAGTGGCCAAAGCCCGTGCACCACTGCATCCCTCCCCGAGATCCTATGTCCCACTGCTGTTGCCACCATCCCCAAGAGAAAGGCTGAAGGGGATGCTAAAAGAGATAAAGCCAAGGTGAGGGACAAACCACAGAGAAGATCCAAAAGGTTGTCTGCTAAACCTGCTCCTCCAAAGCCAGATCCCAAGCCTAAAGAAGCCCCTTGAAAGAAGGGAGAGAAGGTACCCAAAGGGAAAAGGGTAAATGCTGATGCTGGCAAGGAGGGGAGTAACCCTGCAGAAAATAGAGATGCTAAAACAGACCAGGCACAGAAAGCTGAATGTCCTGGAGATGCCATGTGAAGTGTGTGCATTTTTGATAACTGTGTACTTCTGATGAATGAAGAATTAGAAATATTATTTTTATCAAGTAACTCAGAATTTTGTTTTACTTTTTTTAAGATATGTTGTTAGCACACAAAACAACACTTCATTGTTGTTTTGGAGGAAAGGGAAATAGGTCTGTAATAGAATGTCTATGAAGCTGGATTTATGTGAGGAAAACACCTTTCCCTTCTAGTTTTGAGAGACTTCCTACTAGTTCCCAGAAGGAGGGATTCCTTGACTTTGACACGCATGGCCACCTTGGCACAAAAGCCTTGGTATGAAAAAACAAATTGTTTTTATGCCTTCTTCTCCCTTTCCACCTGTCAGGATAGACTTAACTCCCTTAAACCCAGACACCTGTTGGGACCTGACCACCAATAATTGGTAGCCGTGTGACAGGCAATCTGGACTTTCCAGTGATGCCACTGAGATGGCGCCCCTCAAAAGAGCAGCGGTTCTGTTTCTAGATTGTAGATCATCAGATAAATTTTGCCATTTTTATTTCACTTCCTGAAAGTCAAGGTCAACTCATGAAAAGTTGTTAAACAACATGCTAAATGTGAAATGTCAACCCTCACTCTAAACTTTCCCTGTTCAGAGCAACAGATGAAGACTTCATCATTGGGGTTTATAGTGGCTTTCTGATTTTGGGTAGTCCATTGAAGAAGGAAATTTGAAAGTTGTTTTAGACTGTTAATGATTGTCTGCCTATGTCCTGTCTGAAATACCATGATTGTTTCTGGAAAGTTTCTTTAATAAAGCTGGATACAGTCTGGCTTGGCAAAAAAAGAATATTCTTTTACAGGCTAGATTTAGGTAATCAGTTGGTCACTATGTTGCCTTTTCATTTGCCTCATTGTGCTCTAAATAAGAACTTTTACATTGTTCCTGACCAACAGAAGGCCGTGGCCCCCACAGGAACAGGCTGTCCTGGATCGTAGGATGATGTAAAGTCACAATTACCAGTTTTTTCTAATCATAAAATTCCCACACAGATAGTGATTAAGGGTCAAAATTTTATTTAACTCATTAGTGAGGGAGGAGCAGAATGAAGAGCTGGTTCAAAAAGGTCTTGGCTTCATACCTGAACAAATTCAAGAGCAAGCCGACAGAGCAGAGTGAAAGCAAAACAAGTTTATCAGAGCAGCAGAGTACAGGAAAACGGCTGCTCCATAGACAGAGCAGGGCTACCCCATAAGCAAAGTAGCCGTCCTGGATTGCTGGCTAGCTATATTTATAACTACTCCTTAATTGTATGCTAAATAAGGCATAAGTGATTCATGAATTTTCTAGAAAAGGGGTGGAACCAAGGGTCCCCCCCCCCCGCCACGCTTTTGAACCATATAAGATAACTTCCAGGCATTGCCATGGCATTTGTAAACTAGCATGGTGCTAGTGGGAGTATCTTTTAGCATGCAAATGTATCATAATTAGCCTGTAATGAGCAGTGGGGGCAACCAGAGGTCCCTTTCATTGCTATCTTGGTTTTAGCTGTTTGGGTTGGTTTCTTTACTGTAATTTATTTTGACCAGATCTTGTTTTCATCAGCAGGGTCATGACCGGTAGTCAGAAAACAAGTCCTGCTGATCTCCTACCTCAAAATTACTTTGCTAAATGCATAGAATATGCATTCAGAGGAATCTTGGCCATTTGTGTTTTATTTTTATTATTGTTATTAATCAGCTGCTTTCAAATTAATAAGATTAATAATAAATAAGACATTAAACAAAGTACAAATAGCAATGAATACTTCTCTGGCTGCCTTCTTCCCTTCCCCTGAGCCATACACATAGCCACAGGCAGCCTCCAGAGTGATCTAGGGCTTCTTGGTCACTAGCCAGTCTCTGCTTCCATTTATCCAGCATCTTGCCATACACAGCCACCCCACCTCCCTTGGATTTCTTGTGCGCCACTGTGAAGGCAGATGCGCTACAACTCTAAGATTCAGCTAGAGTGCCATTAATTAAGAGTTTCTTAATGTTGTTCCCGGGATCATGGACTTCTGGATGAGCTTTCCCCCTAGAGTGCTCCCTAGAAAGTGAGGGCCACATAAACTGTATTCTCTGTTGCCCCTCTTTTGCCTAGCTCACAAATCACTCACAGGGGGAGTAAACATTGATCCAGGCACTCAGCTTCCTCCTCATGTTCTCTTTCTATTCCTCAGTAACAGGAAGATTCCCCAACATCAAAATCTCCAAGCTTCCATCCACACGCTCTGGGAGGAAGGGGCTGGGGAACTATGTATATGTAGCTAACACCTGAAGAGTTCAATTAGGTCCTGTATTGGTTGCCTGTGGCTGCTGTAACAAATTATTACACACTGGGTGGCCTAAAACAACATAATTTTATTCTCTCACAGTTCTGGAGACTGAAGATCCAAAATCAGTATCACTGAGCTGAAACAAGATGTCAGTCAGCAGGGCCCCACTTTCTCCCAAGGCTCCAGGGGAGAATCCATTCCTAGCTCTTTCAGTGGCTGGTGGCTGCCTGCATTCCTTGGTCATAAGACCAGCATTTTCAAATATCTCTCTGTTCCCTCATCATATCATCTCCTCCTGTATGTGGGTGTGTGTGAACACAATCTGTGTTTGCCTCATCATAAGGAAATGAGTGATTTGATTTAGAGCCCACAGAGAGAATCCAGGATAATCTCTCCCTCTCAAGATCTTTAACTTAATCACATTGTAAAGACCCTTTTCCCAAATAAGGTGATATATACAGATTCCAGGAATTTGGACCTGCTATCCTTGGGGGCCATTATTCAGCCTACTACAGGTCCCAATTTGTGCCCTGCCTCTGGTCCAACCCATGATGCCCATCCCCACGCTTAAGGTAGCAGTGGACCCTACCAGCTTACAGAGTCCTCTCCACAGCCTGCCTTCCCCTGATCGCTTCCTTTGGAAAGTTTCTGCAGATACTTGTCTAGAAACTCTCACAATAAAACTCAGTCTTGGCTTTCTGGTTGAAAAATTCTTTTTGAGTCTTATATGTCTCTTCAACCTAATAACTGATAGTTCCTGGCTCCAGCCTAAATGAAAAGGTTGGATTTTATACCTGTCTGTTGCTGACAGCCCTCCATAGGAATAGGCTCAGATTTTTCACATGCATCATAGTGGCACACTTGAAAGACAAACAAGCTTCTCTCTTATTAATGTAGATCATGTCACATGATGTAAGTTCACTGTCATAGCATGACATTCTTGATACAAATTATACAGGGATGAGAACAGAGAGGAAAAGAGAACATGAAGGAAATAAAGAGACCACCCTGCCATCTTCACTTCTTTGTGTAATTAGATAGATATACACCAAATTGATCAAAGCACTCACTGGCCAGGCGTGGTGGCTCATGCCTGTAATCCCAGCAATTTGGGAGGGTGAGATAGCAGGATGGCTTGAGCCCAAGAGTTCAAGACCAGCCTGGGAAAAATGGAAAGATCCCATCTCTACAAGACATAAAAAATTAGCTGGGTGTGGTGGCACATGCCTGTGCTCCCAGCTACTTGGGAAGTTTAAGTGGGAAGATCACTTGAGAAGTTTGAGGCTGCAGTAAGTTGTGAGCACACCACTGTACTCCAGCCTGGGCAAGAGAGTGATACACTGTCTCAAAATAGTAATTTTTTTAAAAAAAAGCACGTACTGCTGAAAAGGAGAGTGAGGTTTAGGAAGTGATCAAAGAGAATTTTTGCTTTTTACTTGATTTAATTTTGTAAACATTGAATGTTTTGCTTGTCTAACTGAAAAAAAAGCAAGATAAATATGCATGAACTAACACAGAATGATCTCCACGAGTTACCATTTGAGACAAAAAACAAGACACTAGACAGCACTCACAGGATAATCTCATTTAAGTAAAATAAAACCAAATTATATACGTATATATTTACATGTATGAGTGTTAAAGGAATATGCAGAGTTCTGGAAGGATGCTAACTTAGGAACTCACAGTGTGAGTGGGATGGAAATGTGACTTTCACTATTTCTTCTATATATCTCTCTGTTGCTTGAATTCTTTACCATGAAAATATACTTAGAAAGTATGATGGCTTGGTCAAACTATCTAGATGTGACTGTTAAGCTATTTTTTTTAGATAGTAACTTTTAAATCAACAGACTTTGAGTAAAGCAGATTGCCCTCTTCCACAATGTGGGTGGGTCTCATCCAATCAGTTGAAGGCCTTAAGAGAAAAGACTGAGGTCCCTTGAAGAGGAAGGAATTCTGCGTTCAGACAGCCTTTGGACTCAAGCTGCAACATTAACTCTTCCCTGGGTCTCCAACCTGCTGCTGTGCCCGACAGATTTCAGACTTGCCAGCCCCCAACTCACAATCATGTGAGCCAGTTCCTTGAAGTCTCTCTCTGTCTGTCGCTCTCTGCCTTAACAGGAGATACATCTACCTCTCCTATTGATCCTGTTTCTCTGGACAGCCCTAACTGATACCAAGATGAGAACATAGAAAAGGAGTCTTTTTTCCATTCAGGACTCTGCTTCAAAGACATGCTCTTGAGCTGAAGAGACCTGGCTTGAAAATCTGCCTTTACTGCTCCTATCTGTGTCCTTGACCAATTAAATTGAACTTGATGAACGCTGCTTACTTGTCTGTATTAATGAGAGGAGTCCCAGGAAGGGGCTGTTTGCATTACTGATGCAAACTGAACATGACCACAGTTCAGCAAGTACCATTTATGCTTTTAATAATGTTTATTTTCATTTTATGCTAAGAAAACTATGGAAAATAATGTAAGGGTTTTCAGTGGGGAAGTGATATAATCTTATCTGTCTTTTTAAAAAGAATTCTGGCTGCTATATGAGGAATAAGTGGGCAATGAAGAGGGTCGTTGCACTAAGCTAGGGGAGTGATCTCGATGGTGGTGGAAGAGGTAAAGAGAAGTGGAAATATTTGAGAACATTTAAAGAGTAACAATTTTATTGATTTGACTTCTGCTTATGGGTATGAGAGAGTAGCTTTTGGCAGACAAAGGCTCCTATAGAGAACAAGAAAAGTCCAATGAAACATGATAAAAGGATTAGTTTAGAGGCACCGGAGACCTATTAAAATGATGAAGACTTGAGGGGCCAACATGCAGGAAAGAAGAGAACCATGAGAGCGTGAAGTAGCACTGCAGACACCTCCAGGTGCAGGGAAGGAGGCTGAGAATTGAGGCTTTATCTAGATGGCCATGGCTGGGGAAAATCTCACCCAGCAGAGATTTCCACAGTCTCACAGGGCTCAGGAGACAAACTTGGTGACCTAAGGAGCCGAGATTCCAATGCGAAGTGAGAGGTGGAGGACTGTGTCTGTCACACTGCTGGCTTGCCATGCAAGACCAATATTGAATTATGAAGCTGTATGTGGTAAGAAGCTAAGGAGCTAAGAAGAAAGCCTTTTGAAAATAGGACAAGCAAAATAAATAAAAGGCATTCATACCAGAAAGGAAGAAGTACAAATGTCTTTATTCACAGGCAACATTTTCTGTGTAGGAAATCTGATAGAATCTACCCAAAAGATATATTAGGACTAATACGGGAGTTTAGAGTTTAGCAAGGTTGCAGGGTACAGAGAGGGAGAGATTACAAAGGGGCTTGAGGAACTTTCTGAGCGTGATGAATACACTCACTAATCTTGATTGTGGTGATGATTTCAAGGGTGTATGCTTATACCAACATTTATCAAATTTTATACTTTAAATACACGTGTGTGAATTATGTCTGAGTAAAGCTCTTTAAACAAAAAGAAACTAGGAGGGAAAGAAGAGAGCTGATAGGTTGGAAGAAACAGAGGAGTCAACATCTGAAGGCCCCAAAGAGGTTGAAAAAGGATCACAGTAGGGAGTCTGTGGTCAGAAAGTGGCATACTTGAGTCACTGATTCTTGAGATGGGACGACTTCAAGAGATGACAAAGCCTAGGATGTCACTGACTGGGAGCAGGTAGGGTAGAGGAAGCTTCAAGGCCCACTGCATATTCTGTCTCTGTTACCTGAACATGGTTCCACTCTCACCTCTACTCTTTGCCTGGCTAACTCCTACTTATCCTCTATGTCCCAGCATTTTGTCTCTTCATCAAGGATGCTTCCTCTGACACCTGCACCCCCTTCTGAGGTCACTCTTTAACACATTCTTGTAGCATCCTTGTACTACTTGCCCTTCCTTAGCATTTAACCTAGTGATCGTATGTGCATCTGTGCAATTCCTTCAGCACTTCAAAGCTCCATGACAGCAGGAATCGTAGACCATTGTGTCTCTAGCATCTGCCACAAGGCACAGCAGGGCATAGTTGCTGAGTATTGAATGTATAACAGGATAGCAAATGAGATTGTGCCTATTTTTCACAGATCTTTAGTTCAAATCTGAGGAAAAGAGGTGCTAAGTCCCTGTATGATTTACATTTTCAATGGAAACACCGCACATTGTTTGCTATATAAATGAATCAAAGATGGCCTCTGTGTATTGGCCCCTATGTTGTTTATTTCTTCACTGCAGACTGAGACCTGTTAGCTGAAAAGCTCACTGGTGCCCAAGTTATATTTTTACATGCCTGATTATTATTACTATTATTATTATTTTAGATGGATTCTCACTCTGTCACCCAAGCTGGAGTGCAGTGGCATGGTCTTGGCTCACTTCAACCTCCACCTCCTGGGCTCAAGCGATTCTACTGCCTCAGCTTCCCGAGTAGCTGAAATTACAGGCATGCACCACCATGCGTGGCTAATTTTTTGTATTTTAGTAGAGATGGTGTTTCACCATGTTGCCCAGGGTGGTCTCAACCTCCCGAGATAAGGCAATCCACCTGCCTCGACCTCCCAGAGTGCTGGGATTACAGGTGTGAGCCATCGTGCCCAGCTTGGTTATTTTTAAAACATCCCAAATAAGCAGATTTTTAGCCATTTAAAGTCTACCTGCTTTGCATACCCAGAGACTCTCCAATGTGGTACCGTGTGACCTCACCTAAATACATAAGCTCTCTCTTGGTTCCTCGTGCCCTGTGAGTCCCTTTGCCTTCCTTCCCTTCCAGGTAGTGGCCTCTTAGCCCATTGGTAAACCTCTTGATAGTCCTGTGCTGTGAGGACTTTCCATCTTATGCAACCGTGTCCAAGTGCCACCCAGTAAAGCTTGTTGTGTTACTGTCCCTTATGGTCATATCTTTTTCCTTTTTTTTTTTTTTTTTTGCCGAATCCTAACCACTAGACCACCAGAGATGGTCATATCTTTTTCCTTGATCAGCCCTCAAATCTCTTGAACAAACTCCCTGAATTTACTAAAAGATGGCAAAACCCATTCAGCAAACACCATCACATCAAGGCTATTGAAGAGATTAAGCATGTCAAAGGTTATTTTTAAAGGGAACTTGTAGGAGCAAATAGTGCTTTCGTTTTCTCCTACCCTCCCTAGGAGGGAGGATAAGAAGGTGCTCTCTCTAATACCAAATCAATGTGTTAGTTCAGGTCCTCCAGGAAGTCAAGATGGAGTTAGAAGTGCAAAAGATTTATCACAGAAGATGAAGGGGAGAGGACACAAAAAGAGGCACGAAGACCTTCAGACCACAGGACAGGTCTAACACAGGTGGAAAGACAGGGAGAAGAAAGAAAGATTGGAAGGAAGAGTCTCAAGACAGTGGTGGAGCTTTCAGAATTCTTGGCCAGCCTAATGGGGAGCTCTGATGCAAAGATGGCCCATAGAGGAGTTCCACACTGAGCAAAAATGGTCCTAGTACCCTGCTGTGCTAAACCTCTGATGGGGAGCCGCCTGGAACTAGCATGGTCTCGACTTAAATGCTGCCCTGGACCCTGAAGGCATTGCGCCTGGATGCTGTCAACTAACTGCACTCCTCATAACAGGCCTCTCTTAAAGTGACACCCAAGCAGTGCACTTCCATAGCTGCCACAGGCCATCCTTTGTGCCACACAGATGCACTACTCCATACTTGCTCGGGGAGCAGTTCCTCCTTGGCTCGTGTGGGCCACTCTTTCTGAGGGTAAACTTAGAACAGAAAAGTTGGTGGGGCAAAGTACAAGCCCTATCAGTGCAGTTGGTCCTGCGACTGCAACAGGTACTCATGATTACTCTCTCCCACTATCCATTCTAGGATTCCCTCCCTCTTAACTATAACCTCTGCAGTTTTGGCAGCTTTCCTTCACCCCTGAGTTATCTGAGCCCCTTCTTAGGCCACTCACACTGTGCTTGATCACTTACAGCCACAATGAGGCAAGGGAGTACCAGAAGTCACTGGAGAAGATCATGCGAGTCCCCAACATATTCCTGTCTGCCTCTATTGTATAATAACAGCAGTCTTACCTCTTTCTTGATAAGTGCCTATTAGTCCCACCTACATGATGATTCTTCCTGCTTGCTGGTGTCTGGACTGAAGGAACCCCCAAATACCAGGCAGCAGTGGTGGCTATAAGTACAAATGAAACCCAGGCTGTATTTCCTGATAAGAGTGAAAGAACCAAAACCTCTACCCTGCAAAGCCTAGAGGTGAGGAGATAGGAAGTACAATGTTGGCCCCTGAGTAGGTCATTGGGAAAGATGGAAAGTGAGGCCACTCTGGCTTCTACCTTATGGCTTCCAGACCCATGTATTCTTCCTACTGGGGACACAGTGCCACATGGACATCTCTGAGTCAGTGCATATACTGCATCCTGGAGGATGGCACCTCATCCTTGTAGGGTATTGCCTCTAAGCATGTGCTTCAGCTATACTTCCACAAGGCTGTTCCAGTACTCTATCAAGCTAGCAGCTTCTGGGTGCACAGTGTGATACCAGACTATCCCATGTTCATGGACTCATGCACATACCTCCTTCACTCTGAAGTGTGTCCCTTGGTAGGACACCCTCTTGTGTGGGATTCCAGGTCTGCAGATCATGCACTCTGAAAGCCCCTGGATAGTGGTGTTGGCTGAAGTTCTGCCAGGAGGAAAGGAAAACCCATACTCAAAATAGGTTTCTGTTTTTGTAAGAAAGAGCAGATGTCTCCTCTAAAAGATAAGGGACCCAACATGGAGAAATGGTGCCATATTGGGGTCTCAGAATTGGCCTCCTTTGCTGAACGACTGGACCTTCAGAGCCAGTAGCAGCATTAAAGGCCTGGTAAGTGGGATTCCATGCTTCTGGGTCTGCAAGCAGTCTCCATCTCTTACACTCTCTCTATCTGTTTATGTGCCCTTTGTGTCAGTTCTGGACTGGCTGATGGTGAAGGGTGGCTAATGTCGAACTTGCTGAGCCATTTCGTCTACTTAACTGTTCAGATCCTCTTCCACTGTTGATGCTTTCTGGAGAACACTTGTATGTGATGTAAAATTTTCCCTTCATGCTCACTCTCATATGTCTGTTAATATGCCTCTACCCCAGACCTCCCTGTCTCTAGTTTTCTAGTCCTTTCCTTTTTAGGCCTTTGCCTAGGCCATTGACCACTGCTCAGAAATCTGCTTATTCCTACCCTGGGTCACTTCTTCCACACAAAGTGAATGACAAGGTGCACACCTTAAAATTCCACCCATCAGAAAGATCTTTCCTCCCCACTGTCTTTCAGGGTGGTCCCTAGGTGGATGTGGCTGGAATGTAGCTGCTGTCCATTTTAAGCTCATACCCAAGGAGGAAGAAAAGGCCTGAATATTGCTTATGAAAGCCAAGCCATTCACAAGCAATATTCAGGCCTTTTCCTCCTCCTTCATCTAATCACATGAGATCACAGCAGTGCCCCTCCCTTAGCTCACACCTATGGCAGTGTGATCACCATTGCTTCCATTGCTCACTCACACTTCTTTGCCTGACTAGATGAAGTATTTCCATCCTACAGTGGATTGCCGGAGGGTCATCTGACTTTCACTTAATGGTCTGACAGGACCCAGCTTATAAGGGGAAATTCCAGATTCACCATCACTTGGTGTCCCACGGTCAAGTGTTGTCTCTGCCAGGGCCCAAAACCTGTTTCTAAAAAGGTGTATGATTCTCTGATGTGGATGGCATGGCTCTGTTCCAGAACCATAGGGGTGGCGATCTTCCCATGGGGACTGGCCTTAAACCCTGCCCTGCCTCCTTTCTCACCACTGACACCTCTGACACTGTAGGGTCTGTCAGATGAGATGGTCCGAGAGTTGCTTGCACTGCAGCCAGGACCTGCTGCAGATCCCTCTCTTGCTCCCAGCCTCTCTTAAATCTCTCAGCCTTCTGTGTCACCCAGTTTGTGAACTGGAGAAGTCATCCTATGGGTGGAATGTTTTCTCCCCTAAACCCAAAGAGGTCTACCAGGTGCACTACTTTCTTCTTTGTGGTGCAGGATTCAAGAGGCAGTGATCTGTTTTTTCCTTTGGAAGGGACATCCTGGCATGCCTCTGACCACTGCACTCCTAAAATCTTCACTGATGTAGCAGATCTCTGAATCCCCATATGGCTTATTGCCCACCCTCCAGAGTGCACGTGTCTCACTGAGGCATCCCAGTGTGTAGGCTGCCTCTTACTTTTCCTGTCCAATCAGAATGAGGATGTCAGTGTAACAGATCCATGTGCCATTCTAAGCACTGTCTAGATGATCCACATCTCTTTAGACTGTATTATGACAGAGGATAGATATGACACAGGGCAGAAGAGTTAACATGGTCCTGAGACAAAATGTAAATAAAGGTTTTTGTTTGTCCATGTGATCGTGAAATGCTTCTATGTCAGTCCATTTTCCGTTGCTTATAATAGAACACCTGAAACTGGGTAATTATAAAGAAATAAAAGTTCTTACAGTTATGGAGGCTGAGAAGTCCAAGGTAAAGGGGCAGCATCTGGTGAGGGCCTTCTTGATGGTGGGGACTCTCTGAAGAGTCGTGAAATGGCACAACACATCACATGGCGAGAAGGCTGCGTGTGCTGAGGTCTCTCTGTCTCTCTTCTTCTTCCTATAAAGCCACCAGTATCACTCCCATGAGAACCCATTAATCCATTAATCAATGATTGGATTAATCTATTTGTAAGGGCAAGGAGGAGACAAACATTCAAACAGCAGCTTCTTATCCTCTTTCCTTGATTGGCTGAAATGGAAATGAATGCCTTCATCAAATCAATGGCCACATACTATGCATCCAAGGGCTTATAAATCTATTTGAGCAATGATGCTATGTCTGGCACAGAGCATCTGCAACTGGGATTACTGCTTGATGAAGCATGAGGTAGGGTACACTCATTCTCCAGAATCCATCCAATTTCTACAGGGGACAGAACTGGCAGATTAAATGGAGATATGATGGGGACCACCATACCTGTTAATACATCCTAGAGGTCTTCAGATTGGCTCTAATTTCCATTATGCCTCCTGTGAAAACGTTTTTAACCTACAGGCTTTCAGGAGTGGGGCTGCAGTTTCATAGGCTTCCATTTGGCTTTTCCCAATGTTAAGGTCACCTTCAGAGGCAGATAGATTCCCTACTCAAAAATTAGCTAAGATGTTAAGACTGATGACGCCACATATACACCAAGAGGACAAGAAAAGTTTCACTACTTACATAATCGAGGGTTTTGGGAGTGGGGAGCAGTCATCTCCAGAAATTTTAAAATGGCTTCTGGAAGCAAAGGAGGGAGGGCAGCCTAGGTTGTCACTCCGGTTAGAAGTGGGGGAACATGAGAATTCCCACATGGAGACAGGAACTTGAATGGTTTGAATTTCCTTCATGCAGCAAAGAAGGGGGCATGCAGGCTTTTTTGCCAGCTTGCTCAGAGGTAGGTTACAATGGGAAAAGGAAATGTCGGTTTCTAGGGAGAATAAAGGCTGAGGCAGGTGCTTCTCCAAGCACTGATGCTGTTCTGGGAAAGGCAGGCTCTTAGTGACTTGAAAGGTAAACCTTAAAGTGGCCTGTGCTCTGCCTGGCCTTCAGTCACGAAGGGGTTATGCTAGAAGGAATGGAAAGCACAGCCAAAAGGCAGAATCACTGTGAAAAGAGAGGTGACACTGGGCCTCCTCAGGTGCTTGGCACCCATGCCAGCGCAGAAACTGCTTGACTTAGTACATGCAGACCAGGAAGATACTGTGGACATAGACCAGACTGGGCAACAGAGCAAGACTGTGTCTAAGAAAACCCAAAAATGACAACAGGAAAGTCATGACTGTGCTGTCACTGCCTGTGTAATAATTGAGCTTTCGTTGAATGATAGTGAGGGCCTGTCCAGGCAGGAGTAGAATGCTAGATTTCCAAATATACTAAGTATTTTGGGTGCCATCATAAGCATCGAGGAGGCTGGAGATGGTATACCACACTGGACAGTTTAGGAAACATTTTGAGTATCAAAATGCATCAGCCCCCCATCCTTCACCTTTGGACGCACTGCCACAGCAACACAGCCAGCGGGCTCGCTAACTGTTGACAGAAGGAGGACATCACGAACTGGAAGCGGTAGAGTGTAACGAAAGCAGCGCGGGTCCCAGAATTAACAAGCCTGGTTCTGCAATTCTGTAGCCACAGCAATTCCCACCAATCTCTTGTCCTTGGTTTCTGCCTCTAACCAGAAAGAGTCTCCATGATCTTTGGGGCTAGGGAAAGTAAGGCTCCACTGCCCCACAGGATGTCAGGATAACTCCAACTCAGAAGCCATGGCCACCAGGGCTCCCTGAGAAACAAGCTCAGGCCGCAGGAGCCCCGTTCGGCTCCTCGCTCCCTCCCGCCAGCGATGATCCACGCGCGGTCACCCCAAGGCCCTCACTCTGGCCTCAGCTGCAGACCTTAAGCGAGGGAAAGGGCAGCGGGCGCCTCCAGCCCGTTCGTGATCCCCGCGCGCCCTCTTGCGGCCAGCGGGGGCATGGCCTCACGAGAATTCCTGCCGGGGCCGAGTTCGCCCCGGGGCAGCCATTTCGCTTTGTGGTGGGTCCCATTTTCCCGGCGGGCACTGCGACTGACTGTGACTGTGGTTCCGGGTGTGGTGGTGCACGCCTGTGGTCCTAGCTACTCGGGAGGCTGAGGCGGGAGAATCGCTTGAGCCCAGAAGATCTAGGTTGCAGTGAGATATGATAGCGCCACTACACTCCACCCTGGGCAACAGCGAGAGCATTTCTAAAAAGAATAAAAAGACAACAGGAAACAACGACCGTGCGGTTGTGGCTGCAGGAAATGGCGGTGTGCCCAGGCGCACTCATCACGGTGGCGCGCTCAACAAGGTGCACAGGCGGGCATGCGTCGCATAGGCTGGTGGCGGTTGCACATTCGAACAGGCGAAACGTCCCGCTCCCGCTCCCCAGACCCTGGAGAAGGTGAGGGGTGCCGTTTTGCTCCACCCCTTTTCCTTATCCATCTCTTCTGTCTTCCCAAAGAGCTGGTGAAAGCTCTGGCACTGTAGTCCACGCACGGGATAAACATGAGAAACTGAGGAACTATTAAAAAGATGTCTATGCTGGAGCTTCCACCCAGGCCTCCACCCCTGCCTGCTGTCCCCTGCCTGCTCTTCCGCGTCTTATGTACTTCATTCTGGGAGCCTCCGTGCATGTCCTGGGGAGCCAGCCAGACACTGCCCCGCACACAGCAGTGTTCTGTCCACTGGCATCATCCAGCATGTTCAGCTTGGTTTCTTTCCTCAACCCCATAAGCCACTGACTCTGGGTTGGAACCACCATTGCAGATAGGTCATTCTCTACAATCCCTGGCAGACTATGCCCTGACCGTATCCCAGTGACCACAATAGGGTCAGAATTCCAGGACACTGTTGTCCACCACCTCCCATTTTATCCCAAAAAGACCTTTCCCCCCAGCTTCCCACAGTAGAGGCGAGACCAGCTGGAACACTGAATGGAATATATTTAAGAGAAACACATACCGAAACCATTGAAGAGAAGGGGATCACAACACAGAGAGAAACTGCAAACAGCCACCACAGGCCACAGGTCCCGGGCCCCTCCTTCTGGGGTTGCTGGCAAGGCGCCTTGTCATCCCCTGCTCCTGCTGCAGGCCCTGTGGCCACCTCCCTCCTTTCCTAGGGCCCCAGAGTCCGCCTCTTGCCAGGACGGTGGACTCTGGCAGTGTCCACTGGCTTCAGGGCCCCCTCCTGAGCCCATCCGCTGGGGCAGGGCCCTGCCTCATAGCTTTCACAGGACCGACACAGGACAGTGGAAAACACAGCAGGGAACACCCCACCAGGTCAAGGAAACTGAATCACGAGTAAAAACGGGGGTGGAACACCGAAGCACAAAGCTCCCCGGCGGGGGGGGGCCTCAGGCAGGACAGCCCTGCCCTGTCAGTGGTGCAGTTCTTCCTGCCACAGTCACTGTCACCATCACAGTCACTGGGTAAGCATCCGCCAAGTCCTGGTACCTCTTTTCCACCATCTCCCGGGATTGTGCTGGGGGTCTCCAGGGAGGAGCTGCTCAGAGAAGAACACACACAGCTCCACGAGAACAAGCAGCCCCTGGCCTAGGTCTACACCGGGAAAGCAGAGGTGGTGCTCACAACGCGGGACAGACAGCAGCGAGCAGAGCGTGGGCTCGCAGGAAGCTCACAGCATGTGTTCCGGGCCCAGAGGCGGCCGCCCAGGTGGGCGCACAGCGCACGAGTTTGTGCAGGAACGACAGCTAGCAGTGGGTAGGCATCTGCTGGGTGCGTGGGTCACTACAGGGCCTACACAAGTAAGGGTAGGATTCCCAGAACAGGGGGCAGACTGCCCTGGGGATGGTGAGTGGGGGGACCCCTCTTGGGAGACCCAGGCAGCTGGCACCATTGAGAGGGCCTCTTTCCTGCATCTCTCCCAACCCAGGACAAAGGGTAGAGGCAGACATCTTCAGGTGCCCCCACCCAGGCCACGGCTGGCCACTCAGGAATCCCTCCAGGCTAGCCCCCCATTTGGAATCAAACGTGGTCATCTGGGTCATGGGGAAGGGCTGGGGGTGATGGTCAGGGCCCCCTGGGGGAGGTGGGAGGCACTGCTCCTGATGTGGGGTGAGGGACTGGCCCTGGCCTGGCCTCCGTCTGCCTCCAGGGTGCTGCTGCCTGAGAGGAGAGGAGCCCTTGGGCCCTGGGAGCCTATTTGTCCAGGGAGGACTTGGGCTGGCCCGCCTCCCCAGCCCCGTCCTCATCCTCGTTTTCAGACTCCTCCAAGATGGGCTTGAGCCCCTCCTGGGGAGGTTCCTCGGCCTCCTGTCCTCCCACCTGGACAAGGCCCTCTGGCTCCCAGCTGGGACCTCCTGCGGCCATGTTGACTGCACTGCTCATCTGGGCTGGGAGGCCCGCAGGGACGTTGATGGGCCCTGTCTGACCTAGAACTTTGAGGCCGGCAGGGGCATTTTCATCTTCCCCAGTGGCAGGGGTGCCCCTGGCGGCCTCTTTGGTGGCAGAAGGGGCCTCAGCAGCATCTTCCCTGCTGGGATCAGTGTTGCTGGCGTCCCCCTGGGCTGAGGAGGCCTGGGTGACATCTCCTCGGGCAGGGGCCATCTGGGCGGCAGCTGGGTCTTCACTCTCCACTGGGGCCTCTGGCCAGGCTGCACCCTGCTGGCTCCTCGCTGGGGAGGCCGCCCACACCTCCATCTCCCGGATGAGCCGAAGCAGCCGTAGGAAGCCAGGGGGCCTCCGATCCAGCTGCATCCGCTTCAGGGTATCCTGGAGAGCCTCACTGGGGCGGGCCCGAGACAGCACCTGCCGCAGTCGAAAGTGGTTGGCCATGGCTGGGTGGAAGGCCCCTTTCTCCATGGCCTTCTGCAGCAGGCCTTCCAGGCGCACCACGAAGGCAAACAGCTCCTCCTGGGGCCCCTGCGTGCAGGTCAGGAACTTCAGCCGCGTAGTCGCCCACGTGTCCCGATTCCTAAATGCGTGCCCCAGCGCCGCCAGGCAGTCCACCGTGGGGAAGCTGGGCTCTTCCTCCAGGAGGCCATTTATGATCTCCAGGGCTGCGCCACGCAAGCTGCTCAGCACCCGCCTCCTCCTCTCCGTTTCCGATGCATCGCACCACAGCTGCAGCATGTCGTTGGCATGCTCCAGCCAGCTCTCAAAGGAGTCTTCCTTGCAGTCTGGCTGCACCACCCCAGAAAAGCGTCTCAGTTCCTGGCGGCCCACAGTTTTCAACAGAGGCCACAGGGCCCTGTTCCATGACTGAGTCCAGGTCTCTACCTCACCTGCACCTCCTGCCGCACCTGCACCTCCTGCTGCACCTCCTGCCGCACCTCCTGCCTCACCTGCACCTCCTGCTGCACCTTCTGCCTCACCTGCACCTCCTGCCTCATCTTCACCTCCTGCCTCATCTTCACTTCCTGTCTCATCTTCACTTCCTGTCTCATCTTCACTTCCTGCCTCATCTTCACTTTCTGCCTCATCTTCACTTCCTGCCTCACCTGCGCCTCCTGCCTCACCTGCGCCTCCTGCCTCATCTTCACCTCCTGCCTCATCTTCACCTCCTGCCCCACCTTCATCTCCTGCCTCACCTGCACCTCCTGCCTCACCTGCACCTCTGGCCACTGCCTGCCCCTGGGGCCGTGCAGGGAAACTGGCCATATCCTGAAACTCAGCATCAGGGGCCTGGGACAGGGAGATCACGGTCCAGGGTCCCCCTTTGCCTGGTATCTGGCGAGGAATCAAGCTTCGGTTTAAACCCTCAGCGAACTCCACCAAGGCTGCCCTGGCCCCAGGCCCCCTTCTGAAGACCTTGGTGAGCACTCGGTACCTGCCCAGGGGCGACAGGGCAGCCCAAAGGGCCTCCTGGAACTCATGTTCCTCGCAGTCATCAGGGATACCCAGGATGAACAGGGAGCGCTCTGTGTTCACGCCCATCCACCTGCACCAGTCCTGAATCATCACCCGAGCCATCGCAGAGGACTTGAGGAAGGGAGCTTGATCAGACAGGAATTTGTGATGACTGTTACAGTCTCTGACGCAGCCTGTGCGTGCAAAGGGGAGAGAGGGATGTTGCTGCCAGTCAGCCCACCCCCACTACAGGCCTTCACCCTCCCCTCCCACGCACTGCAGCACCCAGGGATCCACTCCCTCCCACTGCTGCAGCCCAGGCACCCCCCCCAAACCCTCCCCCAGTTGGTGACAATCCCTTGGCACACAACCGCCGCCTGTATTGGGAGACCCCCTGTTGCCTGAGCTGAAGCCCCTATCACATCATGAGCGCACTTCCACCTCCCGCCATTATCTGTAACACTGCAGCCAGAAGTCCTCCTCTATCCAAGCCCCTGCAACAGGTAGCTTTCACCCCACCCCAACCCCGCCCCAGTCCCTGCGGCCAGGAGTCCTCCCCTACACAGATGCTGACAGCCTGGAGTCCTTCCTCACCCAAACTGCAGAAGGGAAGCAGAGAGACCTCCCCGCTTCTCTTTCCCAGCGCCAAACCAGGAGCCCCCTCCCTCTTTCGGTCCTCCTTGTAACCTGGCAACCCCCTCCGCGCCCCCCACACCTGCAACCAGAAGTCCCCTTCCTCCCCCCACAGCCAGAGGCCCCCTGTCTCCCACCGCCCCCTGCACTTCTGCAGCGGGAGCCCTCCCCCCACAGACTCCTGCAGCTGGGAGCCCCCTCCTCCCTTCTCCGCGGGCGCTGGGCCCGACCTGGACCCCCTCTCGCGCCCACTGCCTAGGGAGGCAGCGATCTGGCCCCTGCCCAGTGCGCCCGCTGTCACTCTGGGGTCCCGCTGGCGCCTGCTTACTTTCTCCGACTCTGCGGACGCTGCGACCACCCGCGGAAAAATGCCGCCTTCGGGCTGCGGAGCCCACTCTGGAGGCTGCCTAGAGGCCCTGGAGCAGGAGAGTGGAAGATTGCGCCTCAGTCACGCGGCTGCGCTGCGCAACGCTGGGGGTCTCCCAGGCCAGCTGTGCTAAGGCCACATGGGATTTCCGCTTTTCCCAGAAGTCTCAGGTAGATGAGGAAGAAAAATTTCGGAGTCTCTGTGGAAGACAAGTGGCTAGACAGGAGGAGACTTCTGTGTTGCCCTGGCAACAGGACCTGCATGGTAAGGGCTTAATGTTCCAAGGCTTGGAGCCTCTGGGAGCAACAGGCCCACCGATTGGTCCGTCACCATAAAAATGACCTCCATCAGTAATTGTGGCAAATTGCTGAGGTGGGTGGACTAGAAATCACGAGCAGGAGAACCTAAGACCAGGTCCCTAGGGTATTCACAGCCTGCCCTGATCATGCCTGCAATCCCTACAACACAGATTGATTGCTGGCTGTGTTCCTCATCACAGCTCTTTACCGGCCAGCCTTCAACCACCTGGGCAGCCATTGCATAGGAAAGCTGGGTGGCCTATATGTGTCACTGAACATGTATGCCCCTCATCTGTAAATGGGCAATAAAACACTCCTTTTTATATATTGCTGGATATGAATTTCTAATAAATAGTTTTGCTACACTGTTCATGACAGATATTTTTCTGTAATTTTCTGGTTTTATGTCTTTTTTGATCAGGATTTTGGTTTGAACTGGCCCCATAAACTGAGTTTTTTGGGGTTTTTTTGTTTAAGCTTTAGAAATTTTTTTGATAATAAATATATTTAAGAACTGTAGGGCTATTTGTTTTTTCTATTCAATCCATTGGAAGTTTTGATAGATTGCTTTGTTTCCAATGGATTTGTCAATTTTATCTAAGTTGTCAAAATTATTGTCATAAAGCTAATATTCCCCCACTATTCTTTTAATGCCTGTATGATCTCTAATGATATCCCTCTTTCATGGTTGATATTAATTATTATTTTCTTTTTTCTTGATTAGTCTTCTAAGGGTTATACATTTTGTTGCTCTTTTAAAATATGTATGATTTGCTTACTTTTAGTTTGTTTTCTATTTGTTGATTTCTTCTTTTATATCTCTATTATCTCCTTCCTTCTACTTATTCAAGATTTACTTTTCTATTCCTTTTCTAGCTTCTTTAGGTCGAATGTTTTATATATTTACTGATTTATATTAAATATTAAATATATTTTATATATTTACTGACTTCTTGTCTAGTGGTTATCTCAATTGCTGAGGCAGGGATGTTGAATCTCCAGCTATAATTGTGGAAATGTCTAGTTGTGCCTTTATACTGTCAATTTTTGTTTCACATATTTTGAGGCTCTTTATTGCGTGCAAACGTATTTATGAGTTCTATATGCTTCTGATTAATTAAACCTTATATAATTATTACCTTTATCTTAGGTGATACTCTCTGGAACTCCACCTTGTCTGCTATCATAGTCATTCCCACTTTCTTATGCTTGCCCCTTGCATGGTATATAATTTTACAATCTCTTACTATCAACCCATCTGAGTCTCTATATTAATTGCATCTCTTGGAGACAGTAAAAGTCTTGTTCTTTTATTCTTTCTAACAATCTCTGCCTTTTGATTGGAGTGTTTAGCCCATTTACATTGAATGTGATGTTTGATATGTCTGGATTTAGGTCTATACTTTTACTATTTGCCCCATCTGATTTTGTTCCCATGTTCCCCATTTTCTGCCTGGATTAATCAAATATTTTCCACTTTTAATGTATCTGTTATCTTCTTACCTATATCGTTTTGCATTTTTGTAGTGCTCACTCTAGCGATTACAGTATCTTTAACTTTTCACTATCTACTTAAAGTTAAAATTGTACATAAATGTAAGGAACTCTCCATCATATAGATTCATTTCCATTCCACATCATCCTTTATGCTATAGTTGCCAAACCCTAGTATATACTATTAAACTGTTTCCTTCAAAGTCATATTATTATAAAGAAATTAAGAGCAAATAACTATTCATTAATATTTACCCCCACATTTACTATTTCCAGTGTTCTTCACTTCTACCCAAAGATCAGAGATTTCCTCTAGTTTCATTTTTCTTCCGTTTGAAAGACTTCCTTTAGTATTTCTTTTAGTGCAGTTCTGTTGATGAATTTTCTTAGCTTTCATATATCTCAAAAGATACTTATTTCACCTTCATTCTTAAATTTGTTCTGTTTCCCTAGATACACAGTTCTGGATTGGAAGGTTTTTTTTTTTTCTTTCAGCATTTTAGAGGTATTGCTCCACTGTCTCATGGCTTCCATTGTTTCTGATGAGAATTAAGTGGAAATTCTTAATATGCTCCCATATGTAGTGTTTCATTTTACTCTGACTACTTTCAAGATTTTTCTTACCCTTCTTTGTTTTCAGTAGCTTGACTACAATGTGCCTAGGTGTTTCCTTTGTATTTATCCTCTTTGTGATTCACCAACTTTCATTAAATTTGTAAATAGTGGATTTCCTAAGAAAAAAATGATACTAGAGGAATTTTTCAGTCATTATTTCTTCAGATAGCTTTCCTTCTCCATTTTCTCTATCCCATCCTGGCATTCAAAATACACATTTGACCTCTATATGTTGTCCAACACAACACTGAGGTTCCATTCCTTTTTATCGTTGTTCCTCTTGGTTTATCCAAATAGATTCTATTGATCTAGCTTCAAGTCCATGACTCCTCTGTCATCTGCAATCTGTTATTAAGCTAATCCATTGAATTTTCCATATTATGTTTTTCAGTTCTGGAATTACAGTTGTTCATTTCTCTTTTTTAAATTTGTATTTTGGGTTTAGGGGTACATGTGAAGGTTTGTTGCATAGATAAACACGTGTCATGAGGGTTTATTGCACATATTATTACATCGCCCAGGTATTAAGCTCGTATCCAATAGTTATCTTTTCTGCTCCCCTCTCTCCTCCCACCCTCCAACCTCAAGTAGACCCCAGCATCTGTTGTTTCCTTCTGTGTGTTCAAAAGTTCTTATCATTTAGCTCCCACTTGTAAGTGAGAACATGCAGTATTTGGTTTTCTGTTCCTGTGAGAGTTTGCTAAGGATGGTAGCCTCCAGCTTCATCCATGTTCCCACAAGACATGCTCTTGTTCTTTTTATGGCTGCATAGTATTCTGTGGTGTATATGTAGCATATATTCTATATCCAGTCTGTCATTGATAGGCATTTAGGTTGATTCCATATCTTCACTATTGTGAATAGTGCTGCAGCAAACATTCGTGTGCATGTGTCTTTATGGAAGAATGCTTCCTATTCCTCTGGATAAATACCCAGTAATGAGATTGCTGCTTTGAATTTTTAGCTCTTTAAGGAATCGCCACACTGCTTTCCACAATGGTTGAACTAATTTACACTCCCACCAACAATGTATAAGGGCTCCCTTTTCTCCACAACCTCGCCAGCATCTGTTATTTTTTTGACCTTTTAATAATAGCCATTCTGACTGATGTGAGATGGCATTTAGTTGTGGTTTTCATTTCCATTTCTCTAATGATCAGTGATATTGAGCTTTTTCATATCTTGTTGGCCACATGAATATCTTCTTTTGAGAAATGTCTGTTCATGTCCTTTGCCCACTTTTTAATGGGGTTTTATTTTTTCTCTTGTAAGTTTATTTAATTTCCCTATAGATTCTGGATATTAGATCTTTGTCATACGCATAGTTTGCAAATATTTTCTCCCATTCTGTAGGTTATCTGTTTACTCTGTTGATAGTTTCTTTTGCTGTGCAGAACCCCTTAAGTTTAATTAGATCCAACTTGCTAATTTTTGTTTTTGTTTTGATTGTTTTTGGTGTCTTTGTCATGAAATCTTTGCCTGTTTCTATGTCCAGGATGGTAATTGCCTAAGTTGTCTTCCAAGGTTTTTATAGTATGGGGTTTTAGATTCAAGTATTTAATTCATATTGAGTTGATTCTTGCATACAGTGTAAGCAAGGGGTCCAGCTTCAATCTTCTGCATATGGCTAGCCAGTTATCGCAGCACCATTTACTGAATAGGGAGTCTTTCTTCATTGTTTGTTTTTGTCAGCTTTGTCAAAGGTCAGATGGTTGTAGGTGTTCAGCCTCATTTCTGGGCTCTCTATTCTGTTCAATTGGTCTATGTGCCTGTTTTTGTACCAGTACCATGCTGTTTTAGTCACTGTAGCCTTGTAGTATAGTTTGAAGTTGGATAATGTGATTTGTTCAGCTTTGTTCTTTTTGCTTAGGATTGCCTTGGCCATTTGGGCTCTTTTTTCATTTCATATGAATTTTTAAATTATTGTCTCTAGTTCTGTGAAGAATGTCATTGTTAGTTTGATCGGAATAGAATTGAATCTATAAATTGCTTTGGGCAGTATAGCCATTTTAATGATATTGATTCTTCCTATCCATGAACATGGAATGTTTTTCCATTTGTTTGTGTCTTCTCTAATTTAGTTGACCAGTGTTTTGTAATTCTCATTGCAGAGCTCTTTCACCTTCCTGGTTAGCTGTATTCCTAGGTATTTTATGTTTTTGTGGCAATTGTGAATGGAATTGCCTTTCTGATTTGGCTCTCAGTTTGGTTGTTGTTGGTGTATAGGAATGCTAGTGACTTTTGCGCATTGATTTTGTATCCTGCAACTTTGCTGAAGTTTTTTTATCAGCTGAAGGAGCTTTGGAGCCAAGACTATGGGATTTTCTAGATGTAGAATCATGCTGTCTACAAACAGAGATAGTGTGACTTTTTCTCTTCCTATTCGGATGCTCTTTATTTCTTTCTATTGCCTAATTGCTCTGGCTGGGACTTCCAATACTATGTTGAATAGAAATGACGAGAAAAGGTATCCTTGTCTTGTGCTGGTTTTCAAGGGGGAATGCTTCCAGCTTTTGCCTATTCAGTATAATGTTGGCTGTGGTTCTTATTATTTTGAGTTATGTTCCTTCAATATCTAGTTTATTGAGAGTTTTTAAAATGAAGTGATGTCAAATTTTATCAAGCCTTTTCTGCATCTATTGAGATAACCATGTGGGTTTTGTCTTTAGTTCTGTTTATGTGATGAATCACATTTGTTGGTTTTCGTATGTTGAACCAAACTTGCATCCTAGGGATGAAGCCTACTTGATAACGGTGGATGAGCTTTTTGATGTGCTGCTGGATTTGGTTTGCAAGTATTTTATTGAGAATTTTTGCATTGATGTTCATCAAGGATACTGGCCTGAAGTTTTCTTTGTTGTGTGTGTGTCTCTGCCAGGTTTTGGTATCAAGATGATGCTAGTTGCATACTATGAGTTGGGGAGAAGTCCCTCCTCCTCAATTTTTTGGAATAGTTTCTGTAGGAGTGGTACCAGATCATCTTTGTATATCTGCTAGAATTTGTCTGTGAATACATCAGGTCCTAGGCTTTTTTGTTTGGTAGGCTATTTATTACTGATTCCATTTCTGAGTGTGTTATTGATCTGTTCAGGGAATCCATTTTTTCCTGGTCCAGTTTTGGGAGGATATGTGGGTCCAGAAATTTATCCATCTCTTCTAGGTTTTCTGATTTGTGTGTGTAGAGGACTTTGTGGTAGTTTCTGATGGTTGTTCTTATTTTTGTGGGGTCAATAGTAACATTCCCTTAATCATTTTTAATTGTGTTTATTTGGATCTTCTCTCTTTTCTTCTTAATTAGCTGGGGGCCTATGTTGTTAATTTTTTTCAAAAAATCAACTCCTGGAACTTCAAGCCAGTGGGTTTTATCTTGTGAGGTGCTGTGGAAGTGGGGCCTCCAGGCTGTTGCTGCTCAGCCCCCAGGATTCAGTCTCTTTCCTAGAGGTAGGTACAAGAGTCTAACCTTCCACTTTGCAGAAGTTGCAGCTACTTTTGCCAGAAAGCTGAAGTATCTAAGGCTCCAGGTTTCCCACACATGCCTGAGCAGCTGTTCTGGCAAGACTCCAAGTGGCTGTGTCCGTCAGACTGAAAACTGAAGGCCCTGGTGGAGTGGGTTCACAAGGAGATCTCCTGATCCGAGGGTTGCAAAGATCTCTGGGAGAAATGTGGTTTCTTAGGGTCGCTCATTCACTCACCACTTTACTGGGTAGGGGAGGATCCCCTGGCTCCGTGTTGCTCCCAGGTGGGCCATTGTCCTGTCTTGCTCTTCTTCATTCTCTGTGGATCAGGTTGTTTCCTTGATTCATCCCAATGCAAGTACCTGGATGTTTCAGTTGAAGGTGTTGTATTTACTTGCCCCTTCTGTTCCTCTCCATGAGAGCCACACACACTAGCTGCTTCTCGTCAGCCATCTTGGCCACTCTCCCAAGGGCTTCTTTTCAATAGTTTCTTTTTCTCTACTAAAATTTCCTATTTAAAAATTCATTGTTATTCCCTTGGACCATGTTTTTATACATTTTACATTTTTACACTTTTACCTTTTACACTTAACATTTACATTTCTACACTATACAATTGGCTTTGTGTAAATCATAATAAACAACAGCCAAAGTGATAAGTAAGATTGGTGTATATAATTCATTCATTAATTTATTCATATATCCACCCATTCAACAAGCATCTACAGTGCACCTACTGTGTCAGACATTATTCTAAGTCCTAGAAATTTAGAGACAAATTAGAAATAGTCCCTGTTCTTAAGGAGCTGGCAGAATGGTAAGAAGAGGCAGGCATGTAAACAAATTAAGTAATACAATTTACCGGGGGTAGTGATAGGGTATGTACAGAGTACAGGGGGGATACCAAGTGGGCAGATTAACCTGGAAAGGGTCAGGAAAGTCCTCACGGGGAAGGTACATCTTGCATTAGAATAGAGGAGGAAAGATAGAGGTGCATATCAAACACATAGCAAGCAACCATCAAATGGCTTAAAGAACATCAGGGAGAGATGTCCAGTGAGCAGGTGGACATTGAGATTTAGAAAGCAGAAGTTGGTCCCAGAGATCCAAACCTGATGGCATTTAGCCTTAAGGTAGTTATGTGAAGCTGGGTGTATTAGTCTGTTTTCATACTGCTGATAAAGGCATTCCCAAGACTAGGTAATTTATAAGAAAAAGAGGTTCAATTGACTCACAGTTCCACGTGGATGGGAGGCCTCACAGTCATAGTGGGGGGTGAAAGGCACATCTTACATGGCAGCAGGCAAGAGAGAAAATGAGAATCAAGCAAGAGGGGAAACCCCTTATAAAAACATCAGTGGGACTTATTCACTACCATGAGAACAGTATGGGGAAAACCACGTCCATGATTCAATTATCTCCCACCAGGTCCCTCCCACAACAAGTGGTAATTATGGGAGCTATAATTCAAGATGAGATTTGGGTGGGGACACAGCCAAACCATATCACTGGGTGAGGAGCTGATATCCCCAGATGGCACCACAGGTAGCCTAAGAAGATGTGGGTGAAATAGAGTTGTTCTCAGCCTTAGTCAGTGAAGGAGACCAGGGAAGAATTTGTTGGAACTGAGGGCCAGAAGCCAACCCTGAGACATTCAGAGCAAGTTTTACCTTTATACTTTAAGGACACAGGCTCTGGACTCAGAGCAAACTTCTAAGGCCAGCCGTGTGGCATTGAACAGATTACTTAAACTCTGTTTAGCTCAGTTTCCATAACCAGGAAACAGAAATAATAATAGGACCTGCTTCAGGACTGTTGTAAGAATTAAATGAGATAATGCTTATAAAACAATGTCTGGCACATAGCAATCATCAAATAATAGCCTTTGTTATCAATTTATTATTTTAATGGCTATGAAAAACTAGAGAATTAATTTTAACCCCTTAATCACTACATTGTAACGAAGATGCATTCATTTATTTGAGAAATATTTATGAAGCATCTACAATGTGCCAGGCATGTTTTTTGGTACTACCAGGGAGAAATCAATATCTATGGTTTTAAGACCTTAACCTAATGTTAAAATCTCAAGTGATCTGTGAATCAGATGGGAGAAAATGCATCCTTAGTTTTACTAAACTGACTAAAATTTAGTGTTTCCCTCAATTTTGAATGTAGGCAACAAACGACAATAGTATCGACAGTACATGTGACTTTGTCACCAACAGAAATAAATATTTTCATATCACATTTCAGTTATTGCCAATAGCTACACATATTTTCTGGAAATAACATTATATCAATTTACAACATTGGTAAAGAATTTTAAGTACTGGAATTTTATGTGTTAATGAAGAAGAACATATATCAATATAAAAATCATTATGAGCATGCTTTATGTTCTTGACTACGATCAGCTCAGGGTCAGTTTCCCTTGGATGCTTTTTTTTCCTTGAGTATCAGGACAATTCTTGTTTCTTTTAGTAATCTAGCATTATATCTTGGACACTGTCCACAATGAGTTCTAGTAGCTTTGGCTTCTTGGTGTCTGTTATATTTCTCCAAATATGAGTTGTTTGTTGTGGTGGTGGTGGTGGTGGTTTGTTGTCTTAGTAGACAGTTAACCTAGCTAAACTCACTGTAAGTGCTGGGTACCAACTGCAAGCTCCAGACTCCGTTTCCACGGTATTCGGCATCAGCTGAAACCTCTGCTCTGTTCTTTCCTTGGACTCTGCCCCATGCATGCATAGCTCTGGGGTCAACCAGAGATTTGGGCAGAGTTTACAGGCCAAACACGGGGCTCCTCCACACGGTGCTTCTCTGCTCCCAGGT
>CAUYLG010061332.1:0-90302 GCA_963573385.1 Cacajao melanocephalus
AGTTGGAGTAGGTAGGAGTAGGAGACGTAGAAGGATGGAGTAGGAAGAAGGAAGAAGGATGAAAGAAGAAGAAGAAGATGAAGAAGAAGAAGAAGAAGAAGATAGAAGAAGGAGGAGGAGAAGAAGAAGAAGGAGGTGGAGGAGGAGGAGGAGGAGAAAAGAAGAAGAAGAAGAAGAAGAAGAAGAAGAAGAAGAGGAGGAGGAGGAGGAGGAGGAGGAAGAAGAAGAAGAGGAAGAAGAAAAACAAAAACCTAGCAGGTCCTTTGAGCCTCTGAGAGGTCCTGGGCAGTCCCAAATTGTTCTGGGAATTCCAGGAAGATGCTGACCCCACCCCTTGTTCCATGGCCTAGGGTGAGATGCTGCCAACTTCAAGCCAGGATAGAAAGGAAGCAGAAAATTCCCAAATCAGGACTACCCCTTCTGGTTTGGAACAAAGCTGAAGTGACTCATGAACACACTGTAAACATAAAATGAGGAAGCTGAAACAAACTTTATGGAAGTAGAGAGTTTATTTGGGCCAAACTTAAGGATTGCAACCCTGAAGAATAGATTCAAATTGTTCTGAATAGACACCCCAATTAGCAGCAGTTACAAGTAGATTTTTAGGCTTGGTACAATGACTCACACTTATAATCCCAGCACTTTGGGAGGCTGAGGCAGGCAGATCACTTGAGGCCAGGAGTTCAAGACCAGCCTGGCCACATGGTGAAACTCCATCTCTACTAAAAATGCAAAAATTAGCCAGGCATGGTGGTGCATGCCTGTAATCCCAACTACTCAGGAGGCTGAGGCAAGAGAATCGCTTGAACCCAGGAGGCAGAGGTTGCAGTGAGCCAAGGTTTGCCACTGCACTCCAGCGTGGGTGACAGAGTGAGACTGTTTCAAAAGGAAGAAAAGAAAAAGTTGGCCAGGCCTGGTGGTGCACACCTGTGGTCCTAGCTATGGGGGGAGCTGAAGTGGGAGAATCACTTGAGTCCAGGAGGTCAAGGCTGCAGTGAACTGTGATCATACCAGTGCGCTCCAGCCTGGGTGACAGAGTGAGGTCTTGTCTCAAAAAAAAAAAAACCATGTTTTTTGTTTTGTTTTGTTTTGGGGTGTGTGTGTGTGTGTGTGCGTGTGTGTGTGTCTGTGTGCGCGTCAGGCTCTCTATCACCCAGGCTGGAGTGCAGTGGCACAATTTTGGCTCACTGCAACCTCTGCCTCCTAGGCTCAGGTGACTGATTCTCCTGCCTCACCCTCCTGAGTAGCTGGGACTACAGGCACACATCACCATGCCCGGCTAATTTTTGTGTTTTTAGTAGACATGGGGTTTCACCATGTTGGCCAGTCTGGCCTCAAACTACTGACCTCAAGTGATCTGCCCCCACTCAGCTTCCCAAAGTGCTGAGATTAAAGGCGTGAGCCACTGCGCCTGGCCAAAATGCATTTTTAAAAGTAAAAAAGGGCAGGACGCGGTGGCTTATGCCTGTAATCCCAGCACTTTGGGAGGCTGGGGCAGGTGGATCACAAGGTCAGGAGTTCAAGACCAGCCTAACCAAGATTGTGAAACCCCATCTCTACTAAAAATACAAAAATTAGCCGGGAGTGGTGATGGGTGCCTGTAGTCCTAGCTACTCAGGAGGCTGAGGCAGGAGAATCACTTGAACCCGGGAGGTGGAGGTTGCAGTGAGCCCAGATTGTGCCACTGCACTCCAGCCTGGGCGACAGAGCAAGACTCCATCTCAAAAAAAATAAAAAATAAATAAAGCTAAAAAAGGAGGACAGTGAGTTGAATGATACAAAGTTGTTTGTCAGGAATTAACATTGGTTTTCAAAAATAACATTGATCAGTGATTGGCTATAGTGTCTGGTGTCGCATTATTAGGACAATTTACAGCTACTTGTAGCAATAGCAGTGAGTTCCAAGGGATGAATACATAGCTTAAACGGGAGAGCAGGGTGTAGGGTGCGATTATGTCTCATGTTAATGTCTCACTGGGCTTGGTAATTGAAAGGTCTTACATTCCTCAGATAAAAGTTATTTTTATCTTATTTATTTTTATTTTTTATTTTTTTGAGGCAGAGTCTCTCTCAGTTGCCCAGGCTGGAGTTCAGTGGCGCTATCTCAGCTCACTGCAACCTCCGCCTCCCGGGTTCAAGCAATTCTCAGGCCTCAGTCTCCCAAGAGGCTGGATCACAGTCACCCACCATCACGTCAAATAAAAGTTATTTTCTTTCCCCAACACTTCGCATAGTAGCGCCAGGTGAAGATTCACGAGCTGGGTGTCTTTGGGCAAATTACTTTACCTTCCTAACACAGTGTCCTTTTGAATCTGTCAATCAGAGGTGACAATTCCTGTCTCAGAGCGGTGTGGTATGGACAACTGCAGTAATAAAAGTGAAGCACTTAGGCACACCATTCTTTTTTTAAAAAACTTTGATATCATCTGTAATAGTAAAAAAAAATTTCTTTTAAATAGATTTTCAATTGTGAACACATTATAGCCAGGCATGGTAGGGCATGCCTATAGTCATAGTTACTCGGGAGCTGAGGCAGGGAAATCGCTTGAGCCCAGGAGTTCAAGGCTGCAGTGAGCTCTGATCAAACGACTGCACTCCAGCCTGGGCAACAGAGGGAGACACTGCCTCAAAAATAAATAAATAAATAAATAAATAAATCCACATTAGAGATTATACACACGATAAAATATCAAACCATTGAACTAAATAACACAAATAGCATAAAGGTTATGACACAGAGTTGCGTAAGCAAGATGCATATTAAACTTAGAATAGTCCTTGACATTAGTGAGCGTTTACCACTTGCCTGCATTAAATACTATTAGCAGTGGCTGTATACAATATTATTTAGAATTTGGAAAATGAAGCTCACCAATATTCTAGTCTGTTTGGACTCCATCCCCGTCCAACTTCACTAGAATTCCATCCCAGCTCAGCCTGAACGCCCTGGAAGGCTATTCCCATTATGCCCTTGCTGTCTCCAAGGGACCTGTAGCCACAGGCAGGCAGCCCCACACTTTCTAGGCCTTTTTAGTCCTCTGCTCATAGAACCAGGTGGCTGAGTTTTTCTGGGAAAGGGCACTAAACCATGCTGCCTGCATCCTCCCAATCCATGCTGGTTGACCTCGATGGAGGCCACATGGCAAGCTAGATTTCTTCTCCTGATGACTGACTGCCATTCAGCACACCACTGCCCCCATGTCCCCCCGACCTCTTAATAGAGCCTCCATTTTTACTGCAAATAATGAGGCTACATCAGAGAAACAAACTCAATCTCACTTCTCTTCTCCCTCAGAACATCTTAGCAGCTTCATCCTCTGGTCTCTGAGAAAATTGGGTCCCAAATGTGCTGCTATGCAACAAAAGCAACAGACTAGATGCCGCCAAGCCACAGCTGTGCAGCTGACAAGATGCTGAGTGAAGAAAAAGTAAAGCAGGATGAGCTCATTAGCTCCTTTTGTTTGTGTGTGTGTGTGTTTATTTGTTTTGTTTTTCCTGAGACAGAGTCTCACTCTGTTGACCAGGCTAGAGTACAGTGGTGCCATCTCGGCTCACTGCAACCTCAACCTCCTGGGTTCAAGTGATTCTCCTGCTTCAGCCTCCCAAGTAGCTGGAATTACAGGCTCACATCACCACACCAGGCTAATTTTTTTATTTTTTATTTTCATTTTTAGTAAAGACGGGGTTTCACCACTTTGGTCAGGCTGGTCTCAAACTCCTGACCCTGTGATCCACCCTCATTGACCTCCCAAAGTGCTGGGATTACAGGCATGAGCCACCACGCCCAGCCCTGGTCTTTTGGTTTTTGGGGTTTTTTTTGTTTGTTTTTGTTTTGTTTTGTTTTGCACAGGATCTCCCTTTGTCGCCCAGGCTGCAGTGCAGTGGTACAATCATGATTCACTGAAGCCTTGAACTCCTGGGCTCAGGTGATCTTCCTGCCTCACTCTCCTGTGTAGCTAGGACTATAGTTGCATACCAACAAGGTCAGCTTTTTTTTTTTTTTTTTAGAGATAGTCTCACTATGTTGCCCGGGCTGGTCTCGAACTCCTGGGCTCAAGTGATCCTCTTACCTTGGCCTCCCAAAGTATTGAGATTATAGGCATAAGCAACTGGGCCTAGCCCAAGAGCTAGCTTATTTTTAAAAGCAATTTAAAATATATATATCTTAGAGCTATTTTTCTATTAGTATATAGAGAGCTGATTTGGGTTTTTTTTGGTTTTTTGTTTTGTTTTGAGTCAGAGTTTTGCTCTTGTTACTCAGGCTGGAGTACAATGGTGCCATCTTGGCTCACTGCAACTTCCACCTACCAGGTTCAAGAATTCTTCTGCCTCAGCCTCCTGAGTAGCTGGGATTACAGGCACCTGCCACCACACTCTGCTGATTTTTTTTCTTTTTTTTTTTTTTTAAGTAGATACAAGGTTTCACCATGTAGGCCATGCTGATTTTGAACTTCTGACCTCAAGTGATCCACCTGTTTCAGCCTCCCAAAGCCAAAGTGCTAGGATTACACGCATAAGCCACCATGCCTGGCCTATAGCTTCCTTATTTTTTTTTTATAGCTGCATAGTATTATACTGGATTAAAGTCTCATTATTTAGCAGTTCTTTGTTGACAGTTGTTTCCAAGCTTTCATTATTATAAATAATGCTGCGATAAATAACATTATACATATGTCATTTTATCCCAGTAAAATATTTTTATACAATAAATTTCTAAAAGCAGGATTATTGGGCTAAATAGTGTATACATCAGTAATTCTGATAAAAAGGAAATTCCCCTCTATAAGGGTAATAATAATTTGTACTCCCACAAGCAAGAGACTGCTGTTTTCCCCTACAGCCTCATAAATGTCGTGTGTGGGCAACTTTTTACATATTTATTTTCTTTCTTTCTTTTTTTTGAGATGAAATCTTGCTCTGTTACCAGTCTGGAGTGCAGTGGTGCAATCTCGGCTCACTGTAACCTCTGCCTCCTGGGTTCAAGTAATTCTTCTGCCTCAGCCTCCCAAGTAGCTGGGACTACAGGCACACACCACTATGCCCAGCTAATTTTTGTGTGTTTAGTAGAAATGGGATTTCACAGTATTGGCCAGGATGGTCTCGATCTCTTGACCTCATGATCTGCCTGCCTCGGCCTCCCAAAGTGCTGAGATTACAGGCATGAGCCACCGCGCCCATCCTTTTTACATATTTCTAATTTGGTAGAAGAAAAATGGTATCTCAGCATAGCTATAATTTGCATTTCTCTTAAGGAAAATGAGACTGAGCAACTATTCATTTTTTGCTTTTGCTTGCATTTTATTTTCTATATATATTATATATATATATATATGTTCCCAAAGAATATAAAGAGATAGTTATATATATGTACACACACACACACACATATATATATATTTTTTTAGGTCTCACCATGTTGCTCAGGCTGGAGTGTGGTGGCTATTTGTAGGTGGGATCATCAGGCACTACAGTCTAGAACACCTGGGTTCAAGCAATCCTCCTGCCTGAGCCTCTTGTCCTTGCCTAGTTTTGTACTGAGCATTTTTTCTTACAAAATTCTTTTTTTTTTTTTTTTTTGTGACAGAGTCTCACACTGTTGCCCAGGCTGGAGTGAAGTGGCAGGATCTCTGCTCACTGCAACCTCCATCTCCCAGGTTCAAGCGATACTCCCATCTCAGCCTCCCAAGTAGCTGGGATTGCAGGCACTCGCCACCATGCCTGGCTAATTTTTGTATTTTAAGTAGAGGCAGGGTTTCGGCATGTTGGCCAGGCTTGTCCCAAACTCCTGACCTCAGGTGATCTGCCTACCTCAGCCTCCCAAAGTGCTGGAATTACAGGCGTGAGCCACCGCACCTGGTCTCTTCCTGCTCTTTATCAGTGCCTCTGTGTGTGTGTGTGTGTGTATGTGTATGCACGTCGGGGGTGCGTGTGTTTATTTACAAAGTAATTACAAAATAATTGTGTTAAACTTACTCCACCCTTGTGGGAGTTGGTAACTGCGCTTTCCTATCTCTTGCACAGCTCCCTGAGCTTATTCTGTCTTCCAAGGATGGTGAATGACGTGCTGACATGGAAGTCTCCAAGTTCCCAGCCTACTCATCCCCACGGCCACTTCATTCTCTCCTTGGCCCCCCTCCCCCATCCACTTTTCTCCTGCCCTTCATCCATCCCTCCAGAGACGTCACACACTAGGTTTCATAGGGCTTCAGAATCTTGTTGGGAACCTGGATCATCACCTCATACCCCGAAAGAGTCCTGGTTTCCCTGTTTCTGTTTATTGGAAGACCAGCACCCTATATATCAATGCGGATTCAGGATCTCTCAAAGTGATCAAGTGGTCAGTGAAAAGGAAAAAAAAAAAGACAAAAAAACAGTTTTCTTCAAAGCTGGGTCCAGGGGAGACACCACATAAAGCCGCTCCGTGGACATCTAAAATTCCCCTGAAAACCTCCGTTTTTTATTAGACTTTTTCAATAAGGGAGGGGGAGTGAGGCCATACAACAGTGTGGTAATGATCATGCAAAAAGAATACATTTGCAAAACTGGTGCACAAAAATCACAACGTGATATTGTAAAAGCAGAACAACGTCAAGATAACTTTCTGTGTGTCAGCATAGAAAACATACACCTTAGCAGGAATAGAGGTTAAACAGAAACTTGTAATCATCAGCAAGAAAAGCACTGGGCTCACAGCTGCAGGGGGAACAGGATCTGACACAGGACAACCAGCCCGACCACAAAACTGCAAGAGGGGGGAGACCCCCATGCAGGCCTGGAGGAGCAGCGGGAGAAGAAAGACTTTCACATCCTTATCTCCACCACAGAGGATTTTCCTCACAACAGACGCCCCTCATGCGTCCGTTTGTAGGCTCTCCATAAGGGTCACATTCCCTTTCCAGGGCCGTAATTAATATGCCTTTCCTGGGAAAGGAATCTGGGCAGTAAGCCTCTCCATTACACGTCCGTTTCTAGGCTCTCTGCAACGAAAAGCTTATTACGTGCTGTCATCTCTCTCTGGCAGTCAGGCTACGTGGCTTGTCTCTTACATCAAGTTCCTGTTTTTACAAGAACAGCTCAGCAGAGCCAAAGTTACAAGCTACATTTTAACTTTTCACATTATTCTTCATTTTCTCAAATATAATCGATACAGTAAGTAACAAGCATCACAAAGCAAGTACCTCATTTTGGGGAAAACAAATTCTAAGAGAATTTACAAGCTAAAATTCAACAACAATTTCTTCTTGTTATTTCAGATAGCTCAGGCTTTGCCAGTTCTTCCAGAAGCTGGGAGTTGCTCAACCACCACCAAGGGATTCACAGTGTTCCCAGCATCTGTTAGTAACACCGCCAGGAGGGACGTCCAGGACTTGCCTGGGAGTTGCTGCTGGCCCACGCCTCAGGTCTGCTAAGCATTTCCTGAATTCACCTTACCATCTGGCCTTCCGTCTGCTCCTGTTCTTCCTCACCTGGACTTTAACCCCTCCCTACAGCATGGGTAGAGGGGGCTATTTGTCACATTCTACCCATCCTTCATCCCCAGGACACCCCCTCTTTTCCTCCTGGAAGTCCTCCTCCCTCTCTGGCCACTCCTCCAGGCCTCAGGTTAAAGCCCCACCCTCCAGGAAGCCTGGTCTCACCTTTCACATTGGCCAAGTGCCCTGGACGCCTAAGCTGTGGGCATTTCTCTTTCTGCCTTATAATTTCCGGCTTCCTCCTGTCTCTCCTACTGACCACACCTTGAGAGCAGGACTGTCTTTCCACTGATGTACTTCGAAAGCCTGCAGAAAAGAGTGTGTTGTCTAAAGCAACCAATGGTTGTCCCAGCTAATGTGACCGCTCCCTATTTGGAACCTTCAAAGCTCTCCATCCGGGATGTCTCTGGAGGGCCAAAGTGTTTCAGACCCTCCCAGGTCTGACGCGCAAACTTTTTTACCTTGACTGTTTTCCTACCACCCTCTTCTGTCACTGAGGCCCTCTACAAACTTCAGTTTACTCATCTCTCAAGGAAGAGAATAGTCAGGGGAAAAGTATAAGGGCCAATTGAACCATATATGTGTAAATAATAATGTGATAAGGCTGTGCGGCCGCTGCCATGCCGTCCGCTGCAGGTGGCGGCGGTGTGCTTGAGCAACCAGAACTGGAGCCAGGAGGTGCACAACATCCTCAGCAAACGGGGATTCGGTGTCCAATCCTTTGGAAGAGGGACTCACATGAAGATTCCAGGACCAGCTCCAGACAAGCCCAATGTTTATGATTTCAAAAACCACATATGACCAGATGTACAATGATCTTCTCAGGAAAGATGAAGAACTCTATACACAAAATGGCATTTTGCATATGCTGGACAGAAATATGGGAATTGAGCCCTGGCCAGAAAGGTTCCAGAACTGCAAAGACCTGTTTGATCTGATCCTCACTTGCGAAGACAGAGTGTACAACCAGGTTGTGGAAGATCTGAATTCCAGAGAACAGGAGACCTGCCAGCCGGTGCACGTGGTCAATGTGGACATCCAGGACAAGCACGAGAGGCCACCCTGGGGGCGTTTTTCACCTGTGAGCTCTGCCAGTGTATTCAGCACACGGTGGACATGGAGAACGAGCTTGACGAGCTGCTGCAGGAGTTTGAGAAGAGCAGGCTTACCTTCCTGCACACCGTCTGCTTCTACTGAGCACGGAGCCCTCCCGGGCCGCCTTCTCCAGCTTCTTTTTGTTCATACTTTCTCCTCCCTGACTTTTGTTTTTACTTATAGGTGTTCTGCTGGTGACTATATCGTTACCTAAATAAATTGTGCATATGAAATGGAAGGAGGAGATGTCTAAACTCCACGTTAAAGCAATCAAGTTTTTTCCTTCCCACTTTTAGAGCGGGATATTGATTACAGTTTTTTTCTTTAACCAAAAAGGAAAGACAGCAGTTTGTGTTCACTTCCCCACCATTCCTGTGTCTCTGAGCGCCCCCTCCCTTCCTCCCTCCCTCCTCCCAACCTGGCCAGACTGCACAGACTCTGCTGCCGTGTTAGGAATTACCTGGAATTGTCCAATAAATAGAATGCTGCTGTCAAAATAATAATAATAATGTGATAAGCCGGATGCTGTGGCTCACACCTGTAATCCCAGCACTTTGGGAGGCCAAGGTGGGCAAATCACGAGGTTAGGAGTTCAAGACCAGCCTGGCCAACATGGTGAAACCCCTGTCTCTACTAAAAATACAAAAAAATAGCTGGGCGTCATGGCGGGCGCCTGTAATCCCAGCTACTTGGGAGGCTGAGGCAGGAGAATTGCTTGAACCTGGGAGGTGGAGGTTGCAGTGAGCTGAGATCGCGCCATTGCACTCCAGCCCAGTGACCGTGTGAGACTCAGTCTCTAATAATAATAATGTGGTAAATGAATATGAGTTATGGGGTATAACAAAGAGTGCTACTAGTCTTTGAATATTTACACTGTCATTTTTTTTTTTCTTTTTTTTTTTTCAGATGGAGTCTCGCTCTGTCACCCAGGCTGGGTATGATCCCAAAGTTCTGGGATTACAGGTGTGAACCACTATGCCCAGCCTGACATGCTCTCTATACCAGGTACCATTCTAACATTTAACCTGTATTATGCCCTTAATCCTAACAAATTGGCTCTATCTCACAGAAAAGCGAACTGAGGCACAGAGTGGCTAATGACTTATTTGCCTAAAATTCCATACTGGCAGTAGAGGAGCTGGGATTTGCACGTGGGCACCATAGCTCCAGAGTCCATTTGCTTAACTATCACCCCATATTGTCTTTCTATGAAATAATACTATTACTATTATTTGATATCTGAGCTGCCCTCTCCACCAAAAATGAATCCAGTCACACAGCCACTCTCTTCCAGCATGATTCTAACTCTAATAATAAATTCTGGCCTGGCATGGTGGCTCACACCTGAAATCCTAGCACTTTGGGAGGCCAAGGCTGGCAGATCACCCAAGGTCAGGAGTTCAAGATCAGCCTGGCCAACATGGTAAAAACCTGTCTCCACTAAAAATTCAAAATTAGCTGGGTGTGGTAGCACATGCCTGTAATCCCAGTTACTTGGGAGGCTGAGACAGGAGAATCGCTTGAACCCAGGAGGCAGGAGGTTGCAGTGAACTGAAATCACACCACTGCACTCCAGTCTGGGAGACAAGAGCAAAACTCCATCTCAAAAAAAAAAAAAGTACTTTCTGTGGGTAGAGTTTTGTGCAGGTATCCACTTTCTTGGAGATACGTTCAAAATGTAGCAGCTCTTCAAAAAGAACTATTCCCATATTTTCTGTTCTTTGATATTCATGCTATCAGATCCAAATAGAATATGCATCAGATGAACTAAACACAGAGAAGTTTAACAACATCTGTTGTCATAATTGGTATGGACTTGCCTTTATGGTATTGACAAATGTGTTTTCCCCAAACCTACCATTCCAGGTCCTCGTCACTCTTAGAATGAGTTCTCCAGTCCCTTCCCTCATATTTCCAGAGTTCTCTTATTAAGAGGAAGATGGGGCAAGGGTGGAAGGAAAGAGGCCAGCCTGGAAGGGGCATTCACTGGATTTTCAAGGAGCAGGAGGAGAGTGATAAGCAGAGCTCTGCTGGGCACTGGCGGTCCTTCTGGGCCATGGCGCAGGGAGCAGGTTGTGCTCCCAGGATTGCCATGGGGTGGCTTGGCAAGGTCAGCCCCAGCCTCCCTCTTTGCCCATCCTATTCCCTCTCCCCTGATGGCAGCCTCACCTCCAGCAGGATTCCTCATCCCTGGCACAAAGAGCCAACTCCTGCCTTTGGGGGCTGGAGAGGAAAGGCAGGGCAGAAAGGGGTCAACTCTAAACACCCAAGGAAACACTGAGGACAGAAAGGAGGATGCTTGGCGCCAGCTGGAAGCAAGGGGTCTGCCTGCCAGTGCCACACTCCCTAACTGCCAGGCCACCCTGCCTCGATTTCTGGGGAGCCAGAAACTTGTAGGAGAGAGGGAAGGAAAGGGAGGGAAAAAGATGGAAGAGAGTTTGGGAGACCTAGAGAAAGAGGACAGCAGTTAGGGAGACCCATACGTGTTCCACACCATGTTAAATAGATGGTGTGCAGAATAATAATAAAATACAGAGGGCAGCAAATAATATATAGAATACTGTCATATATTCGCCACCAAGATTAAAGTGTTAATGGTTTGTCTTATTTCTTTCCACTTTTTTTTTTTTTTTTGAGTGGAGTCTTGCTCTGTTGCCCAGGCTGGAGTGCAGTGGCATGATCACGGCTCACTGCAGCCTTGACCTCCCGGGCTCAAGCCATCCTCTCACCTTAGCCTCCTAGGTAGCTGGGACTATAGGTATGTCCCATCATGCCTGGCTAATTTTTGTATTTTTTGGTAGAGACTGGGTTTTGCCTTGCTGCCTAGGCTGGTCACGAACTCCTGGACTCAAACAATCCAACCATCTTGTCCTCCTAAAGCATTGAGATTACAGGCATGAGTCACCGTGCCTGGTCAGAACTAACATCTTTATAACAATTATAGCCAAGCAGAGTGACTCACAGTAGCCTGCTCCTGTAGTCCCAGCTACTCAGAAGATTGAGGTAGGAGGATTGCTTGAACTTAGGAGGTCAAAGCTGCAATGAGCTATGACTGTGCCACTGAACTCTAGGCCTGGGAGACAGAGGAGGAACCTACCTCTAAAAAATAAAATAAAATATCATGATACTTTACTGACCATTACCTTGGCTCATTCATTCAAATATTCAAATATTTAAGTCTTCCTTTTCAGTTTATCTGTAAAAAAATTGTTTTCTCCACTGGAGTCTTGCCCAGACTTTATTAGATTTTTTTCCCCTGGGGCTTTGTGGTTTTTGCTGCTCTCCCTCCCTACATCAGATATGCTAGGCATGTCCTTCCTTACCTCCTCCTCGAGCCCTCTCTCCACCCTCATCCCTCTCACTGTCCAGGGAACAGCTGTCTCCTACCCCAACAGTTGACCGTTCCCTGTGAGGCATTGCCAGAGATGATAGGGCCCCCACCTCCCACCCTCAGGGTCCTGTCAGCTGAGTCAGGGGGGCAACAGCTGTCTCAGTGGAGACAATGGCTGCATTCTATACAAGCTCCTCTCCTGGGCCACCTCCTCCTCCCTGGCCAGAACAACTGTTTTGTGGATTGGGGAGGCCCCACCTGTCCTCTCTGGTTACTCTTTCAGGCAACCTCCAACTCGCTGTCCCATTTTGCTCATGTCTTACAGGCATGTCTAGTGTGTGTCCTACTGCCTGGTCAATTGTGCATGGGTCTGTCATTGCCTGGAATTGGTGGGCAGAGGAATGATGGTCATGGATAAGGGACCATCTCTCCAAAGTGCATCATCTCTTCTTTCAGTGGCGACATTCAGGCCCTAGCTCCTCACTCAGGTAGATGGTTTCTGGTCTGTTGTCCCAGGCAGAAAGGCACTGTGATAATGACAGGGCTAAGCTCCCAGTTTCTGGGCTAGAATTCTGCCCTTTCCCCGCCCACACTGCCTATACCTGGCTGGCTCTGGTTCCTGGTCCCAAGGTCTCCCCACCTGCTCCTTGGCAACATCACCTCTTGACACTGCCTGCCCTTGATGAGGCCTCCCTGGCTCCTTGTCAGAACTCCTTGTTTAGGGGTCAACACTGTCCTCAACCTCCCACATACAGGAAGGGCTCCATGCCAGTGCTGATTTCCCAGACAGGACAACAGGCTGCTGAAACATGACAGAGCGAGGGGCCACAGCCTCCACCGGCCTCCTTCTCGATTCTTCAGGCATTTACAGAGCCCCGGCCTCTGATTTAAGTGCTACCCATGAGCAGCAGGGTGCCTTGCATCAGGCCTCCAAGGAGCAGCCAGTTCTCTCCTGGCCTCTGACACAGGAGCCGAAGGAAAGAAACTAGTATTTATGAGGCACCTCCTTAGGAGCCAGACTCTGAGCCTCACATTCTTCTCATCTCTCTATCTGATCAGCTGCAGATGTTGTTATAATTCCCACTTCCAGCCGGGCACAGTGGCTCACACCTGTAATCCCAGCAGTTTGGGAGGCCAAGGCAGGCAGATCACCTGAGTCAGGATTTCAAGACCAGCTTGGCCAACATGGTGAAACCCGTCCCTACTAAAAAGACAAAAATTAGCCGGGTGTGGGGGCACACACCTGTAATCCCAGCTACTCAGGAGGCTGAGGCAGAAGAATCGCTTCAACCTGGGAGGCGGAGGTTATATGAGCCCAGATAGCACCACTGCGCTCCAGCCTGGGCGACAGAGTAAGACTCTGTCTCAGAAAATAATAATAATAGCCTTTTACCTCGTTGCACTCCTGAGAGCAAGATGGGTCACCAGCAGCTGTACTGGAGCCACCCGCAAAAATTCGGTCAAGGTTCTCGCTCTTGTCACGTCTGTTCAAACCAGCATGGTCTGATCCAGAAATACGGCCTCAATATGTGCTGCCAGTGTTTCCGTCAGTACGCAAAGGATATCAGTTTCATTAAGTTGGACTAAATGATCTTTTTTCAAAGGATTATCCAAGGCATCTGCCATGAAAAGCCATGATAGTTCTTTGTACATAAAATAAACATTTTTAAAAACTCCCCAAAAAATAATTATAATAAATAAAAAATAATAATTCCCACGTTAGGGAGGAGGGCCACCGCATAGCACAGCACCAGAAGGTGCCACTCCCACCCCCAGAGGTGCAGTGTACAGCCTGCTCTGGCATCCAGAGTGGCCCTGAGAGAGGGTCCCAGAGTCAGCATGTGGTTCCAGAGTGACCAACTCAGAAGCACTTCCAGCCAACTTCACAAGCTGGGCCCCAGATACATATTTTTAATGCAAGCCATGTGGAGGCAGAGGCCTGTCATAGCATGCTCTTGAGCGTTTGGGTGGAGACATGCCGAAAGCGGTGGGAAGAGCAGGACTCTCGGTGCTCGTGGGTCTAGCAAGAACCCACTAGCTCTAGTGCAACTCTTGCTACCATTCCTGCTTTCTACATCTGCTGTCCGTCACTCTGATGGCTCTTGGTGTGACTGTCCTCTCCACCACTGTCGCAGAGCCTTGCACGGGCCTGGCATACAGTTGGCATGCAGTGTATGCTGTCATGACTGGCCCTATTAACTGATGCCCATGTATGAGTATCATCCAGAATGTTTCTGGATGGCCCTGGGGATCTGGGGAGTAGACCAGGAAGGCAGACCCCAGGGGCCACTCAGTGCCAACCCATAGTCCTCATCTTCACAGGTTGGTATTCAGACACTCTGTTTTTTTTAATTAGCCTTGAGGAAACAGGAGATTTGGTCAGTTTCCTCAAAGTTGCCTGCAGAGCACAGGAGGCAGAGGTCAGGGAAGCACAGGAAGGATCCATGACACAAGGCTAAACTGGGAACTGGGAGAAACTGCTCCCTAGCAGCTTTGTTCCTGACGAGGATGGTTATTTTTCCAGGAATGCTAAGGAAATCCATAGCAGATTTAGCTTTCCTGCCTTGGAGAAAATGTCTCAGCCAGGCCAAGGGAGGTGGAGTGGAGTTAATGGAGGCAAAGATGAGAAGGTGGTGGAGAGGGGAGTTAATCCCAGGAAGGGCTGGAAGTTAGACAGTAAACTAAGACCATTCCTTGGAGCCAGCCAGCCACTGCCCCTCCTCCGCCTCCCTTCCCAAAAGCCCCTGGAGTTTCCCATTGTCCCCAGAGACCATAGCCAGTTTCCTTTACCTGCCTCACCATCCCAGGCCCCAGGAACCCCTCACTCTGTTTACAAGAGGCAGTGGTAAGGTAGGAGTATCTAGGCCTTGTCCCAGGTCCAAGGATCTCACAGCTGGAAGATGCCACAGCTATGGAAACTTGCGAGAGGAAACCCCCGCAAGAGCCAAAGCAAGGGTCTGAAGCCTCAGCATGTTCTCATATACACATAGAATTAGAAATGAATTAGAGATATAGTTATATAGCTATTCCTATATATATATCTAATCATAAATAATCACATAGCTATTCATATGTAATCATAACTATATACGTATATATAATCACATAATTTTTAATCTTACTAATAAGTCTCAGGTCAAGAAGTATGGGACTGAAGTGGTATTGGAAAAGAGGTGACCCTAAGGCAAGATGCTCTAAGTCCTCTGTCACACCAGCATAAGGGCTGCTGGAGGACGCCTCGGCTGTGCCACAGTGTCAGCGCTGTGAAAGCGCCCGCTATTTAGCCAGCTAGGGAAGAAGATGTCCAAAATGGCCGAGACATCTCTTTCCTCCGGGGAGTGAGGAGAAAACTCTGCTCTTCCGAGTTCTTGTGGTAGGCCTGGTGGCTATCAGGGAGGCACACAGACATCTGGGGACTTAATTGTCTCTATGTGGTGCTGTGCTTCAGCAGTCACATTCCATGTCTACTTCCAAGTTCTGCTTCTGCACCTGGTTCCTCTTTTCCTTAGAAGATAAGAATTAGTAATAGTAACATAAATCTTAGTGACCTTGTTATTTCTTGACAAGTATGAAAAAGGTGCAGATGCCTTAGGTTTTCTCTTCGCCTCAGCTTCTTCAAAGTCTCGGGCCCCTGTCTCCAGGCACGTGATTTACCTGACCCTATCACTGACCACCATTACCTCATCCTACCTGCCCTTCCCCCTGCTTTGTACTCAATACAAGTCAGAGCGTCCAGGCACTCAGCACTACCACGGGACTCTGCGCTTTGGTTGGCCGTGGACCCCTGGGCCCCAACTCTGTTTTCTCTTTCTTGGTGTCTTGTGTCTTTTATTTCCACAGTGTCTCGTCTCCACACCAGCAGAGGGGCTCACAGGACCCTGTAGGGCTGGACCCTACAGAAACCGAGGCTGGGAGGAGTGCGATGTGACTTAGCCAAGGTCACAGCAACCACAGATGTGGGCCAGTGCTTGCTGGGGCCTCCACTATTCCCTGGGAGCATGCACTTTGGCAGTTCCCAGAGGGAGCCACCAGGGCCTGCCGTTCCTCCCCTTTGCCCAGTGTGCTCAGTTCCTCCCCATTGAGGCTCTCTCCAGCTGTCTGTGCAGCCCAGGAGTTCTCACACACATCCTGGGAGTGTGTTCAGATCAGTGGAGCCTTGGAACCCAGCTGCGTAGACTCTGAGGCAAGCAAACCTGGGTTTGGATCCCACCACAGAACAGTTATTTATTCCATAAACCAAAAATAGTGTCTGAGATAGATCTCCCTTAACTTAGCAGTTTATTTTGCCAAGGTTGAGGATGAGCCTGGGAAAAAGAGACAAAAGTTACAGGAGGCTCTGTGGCCTGTCATTTTTCCAAAGAGGGTTTCGGGATTTCCATATTTAAAGGGGAAAGAGTAGCAGTAGGGAAAAGAGGAACAGTCCATTACGCCTTCATCTTGGCTCAGTAATCTGCATTTTATGTTAGATAAAGCAAACATAGAATAGAGGAAGAAGTCAAACATGCGTTTGTCTTGGGGTTGGCAAAGGAATGATTTCTAGTCTTGTCTTTGTCCCATGCCTGTGAAGACAAGCTATTAATTTACACTATTAGGGTGAGATTCCATAGAACTCTGCCTTTGGGTGAAGATTTTGAATAATTTTTCCCTTTCTAAGTTTGGGGTCTCTTTTCCTTTCACATTTCTTACAACAGTTTTTACAAGTATTTACTGCCAAGCACTGGGCCACGACAGCAGACAAAATAGTTTCTACTCTCAAGTCCCTTCTCTCAAAGAACTTATATTTTATTTATTTACTTATTTAAGATGGATGGCCGGGCGCGGTGGCTCACGCCTGTAATCCCAGCACTTTGGGAGGCCTAGGCGGGTGGATCACTTGAGGTCAGGAGTTCGAGACCAGCCTGACCAACATAGTGAAACCCTGTCTCCATTAATAAATAAATAAATAAATAAATAAATAAATAAAAAGACGGAGTCTCACTCTGTAAACCCAGGCTGGAGTGCAGGGGCACGATCTCAGCTCACTGCAACCTCCGCCTCCCAGGTTCAAGTGATTCTCCCACCTTAGCCTCCTGAGTAGCTGGGATTACAGGTGTGTACCACCACACCCAGCTAGTTTTTTGTATTTTCAGTAAAGATGAGGTATCCATGTTGGCCAGGCTGGTCTCGATAAACTCCTGACCTCAAGCGATCCACCCATCTCGGTCTCCCAAAGTGCTGGGATTACAGGCATGAGCCACCGCATTGGTGGAACTTACCTTTTAGTAAGGGAGGCAGATAACTAATAAGATAAGGAAGAAAAATATATAGCATGTCTGACAACGACCTAGCAGACAGATAAAGAAAGTAGAGGAAAGGATGGCAGGGCAGCTGGAGGTAGGGTGGAAGGTTTAAATAGGATAGTTGGGTAATATTTGAGCAAAGATTTGAAGGAGGTCAGAGATGGAGCCACGTAGATTTCTGGATAAAGACCCTTTTAGCAGGTGCTTTGGGAGCTCAGGACACACCACTCAAAAACAGAACTGTCGATGACTAGACTATGCTACCCCAAAATATACCTCTTTGGCGTATTGATTCTTTCTTTTTTTTTTTTTTTTGAGTTGGATTCTCACTCTGTCACCCAGGCTGGAGTACAATGGCACAATCTCGGCTCACTGCAACCTCTATCTCCCGGATTCAAGCGATTCTCCTGCCTCAGCCTTCCGAGTAGCTGGGATTACAGACTCCTGCCACAATCCCTGGCTAATTTTTGTATTTTTAGTAGAGACGGGGTTTCACCATGTAGGTCAGTCTGGTCTCGAACTCCCAACCTCAGATGATCCCCGCCTGCCTTGGCCTCCCAAAGTGCTGGGATTACAGGCATGAGCCATTGTGGCCAGCCAGCATGTTGAATATTTCAAGCGGGTTATTTTGAGAAATTGCAGACATAAGCGTTGCTCTGAAAAGCTGTTATTTTATAAAGGAAATTTACATTTAAAAGGGACATTTTCATTAGAGAGGGTATCTATTTCAGGAAGAGATCTACTCTAGACAGTTTTTATCATCTGACAGACTTTTATCTCCATAACAAGGCACCCTTTATTCACCACCCATTTCCTCCCCTCACCCTCCTTTGTCTCCATCACCCCCAGAAGCCCCAAACCCCTATTCTGTAGCTTAGAATAGCATATAAGCCTCAATTTTTGGACTGCTTCTTGGAGTCTGATGTTTTTGTGGGACTCCTGTGCATACATATGAAATTAAAAATGTTCTTCTGTAAATCTGTCTTATGCCAATTTAATTCATAGACCTGCCAAAGAACTTAAAAGGATACCAAGAGCAGTATTTTTTTTTCTCTCCTGCAGTTGTAGAACCCCAAAAGCTCAGTTTGAGTACCTGATGGAAGACAAACAGAGGCACATCAGTGCTTCGGAAGAGAGAATGGTTTATTTGATTTGGCCAATGTGTGAGCATAGGAGAGACAAACTCTCAAAACTGGCCTGCCTTTGAACATCACTGGGGTATTTTATGAGTAGGGTAGGTTGTGGGAGGTGAGATTCCCCAGTGATTAAAGCTGCAAACAGCCCCAGGTCGATCAAACTTTCTGGGTGCCATCAAGGAGGTCTGCATGACCCAAAGATCATCGTTCTTTGAAAAAAAAAAAAAAAAAGTTAATTTATCTTGCGGGCAGCCCCCAGGGTCAGGATATGAAGTTAACCAATTATTAGTGACTAACTTCTACCAAAATGACTATGTATAAGCAATTATGCATGGAAGAGGAAAAGAACAAAAAAAAAAAAAAGGAAAATAGCAGTGGTTCACATCTGTCATCCTAGCACTTTGGGAGGCCAAAGCTGGTGGATCACTTGAACCGAAGAGTTTGAGACCAGCCTGGGGAACATGGAGAAACCCTATCTCTACTAAAAAATAATAATAGTAATAATACAAAAGTTAGGCCAGGTGCAGTGGCTTACGCCTGTAATCCCAGCACTTTGGGAGGCTGAGGCAGGTGGATCACCTGAGGTCAGGAGTTCAAGACCAGCCTGACCAACGTGGTGAAAGGCTGTCTCTACTAAAAATACAAAAATTAGCCAAGCATGGTGGTGGGTGCCTGTGATCCCAGGTACTTGGGAGGCTGAGTCAGGAGAATTGCTTGAACCCGGAAGGTGGAGAGTACAGTGAGCTGAGATCACACCATTGCATTCCAGCCTAGGCAACAGGAATGAAATTCCATTTCAAGAAAAAAAAAATTAGCCAGGCGTACTGGTGCATACCTGTAGTCTCAGCTACTTGGGAGGCTGAGGTGGGAGGATCACTTGAGCCTGGGAGCCAGAGATTGCAGTGAGCAGAGATCACACCACTGCACTCCAGCCTGAGAGACAGAGCCAGACCCTGTCTCAAAAAAAGAAAAAAAAAGGGTGCAGTGGCTCACGTCTGTAATCCCAGCACTTTGGGAGGCTGAGGCAAATGGATCACAACACAAAGTCAAGAGTTCAAGACCAGCCTGGCCAAGATGGTAAAACCCTGTCTCTACTGAAAATACAAAAATGAGCCAGGTGTGGTGGCAGCCATCTGTAATCCCAGCTGCTCGAGAGGCTGAGGCAGAGAACTGCTTGAACCTGGGAGGTGGAGGTTGCAGTGAGTGGAGATTGCACCACTATACTCCAGCCTGGGCAACAAGCAACTCTGTCTCAAACAAAAACAAAACAAGAAAAAGAATAGCTCATGTGTGTGTGTGTGTGTGTGTGTGTGTGTGTGTGTGTGTGTGTGTGTTTTCTGTTTTAGTAATATAGGCTGTATTACAAACAGACCCCACTGACTGGGACCTGCTAGCTCCTGTACTGCTACAAATGCAGGATTCCAGGTAAGATTCTTGCCATAGCTCCTCGATCTCTGCCTGCAGGGTATGGTCAAAGTGAGAGTGGTAAATGTCTCTTTGGTTTTGTTTCTGCTCTTTATTTCTTGATTTTTAAATTTATTTTATTTTTTGAGATAGAGTCTCACCCTGTTGCCCAGGCTAGAGTGCACTGGAACAATCTTGGCTCACTGCAACTGCCACCTCCTGGGTTCAGGTGACTCTTGTGCCTCAGCCTCAGAGAGCTGGGATTACAGGCGTGCACCACCATGCCCAGATAATTTTTGTAATTTTTTAGTAGAGATGGGTTTCGCCATGTTGAGCAGGCTGGTCTCAAACTCCTGGCCCCAGGTGATCTTCCCGCCTCGGTCTCTAAAAGTGTTGGGATTACAGGTGTGAGCCACTGTGCCCAGCCTGTTTTTCCCCTTTCTGAATTTAGATTAGCAAAAGAAAACATTTGTGTGTTCTTGTGTAGCACACTGGTGTTTGGGTTTTTTTTCTTTTGTTTTTTGGTCTAGTACTGGTTTTCAGATCCCTCCCCTCCCGGGGATCATCATTTTTGTTTGTTTGTTTTTTGCCTCTATCTTTTGTGTCCTCTGTCATAAGGAGGAGAATCATGGAATGAGGGTCTCTTTTTGTCTTGTTTTATGTCTTGACGGCTTGGCTTTGTGACCAGTGAGAATTTTCTCTCTGGTCTCTGCCAGCCAGAGGGTGCAAGTGTTGGCTTGCATCAGGCAGCCAAACAGGCTGGGAGCCCGAGACATGAAGTGACAAGCAGCCTTCTTTCCATGTGACCTTGCCAGCTCTTGAAGTGTCTGCCTTAATAAGAGGTCCAGGTCTATAAGGGGCCAATGACATCTCAACCTCCATTGTTTGGTTAGTGCTGGGAAAGTCCTCTCCAATTAATACCTGCCCAGAGAGGACAACTGCTGTCGTAGATTAGCAAATTAGCAGGTTTATGACTAGAGTTGTCCCACATTCCTTGGCAAACCAAGCTCCCATTTTCACAAACACTATCCTTAACTGCCTGTGGCAGGGAAGGTCTTTCTTTGCCTTCTTAGGTTGTCTCTGGGAGTGAATTTTTTGGATCATGGGGCTGCAACTTCTGCATCCACATTGGGAATGCCATTTGCACCCACAGTAAAGATTTATTCTAAGCCTGGAAAGTTTCCCCGAGGTCTTTTTTTTGTTTGTTTTTGAAACAGAGTCTTGCTCTGTCGCCCAAGCTGGAGTGCAGTGGCGTGATCTCAGCTCACTGCAACCTCTGCCGCCCAAGTTAAAGCGATTCTCCTGCCTCAGCCTCCCACGTAGCTGGGTTTACAGGCACCCGCCACCACACCGGCTAATTTTTGTGTTTTTTGGTAGAGACGGGGTTTCACCATGTTGGCCAGGCTGATCTCAAACTCCTGACCTTGTGATCTGCCTGTTGAAAAACATGTGCTTTTGTGACATGGTAAAAGCCCCATAAAACTGCATACCTCAACCATACCTTGGCTTTCTGTTTAAACTGCTGTCTGTAACCCGTAATGTGACAGGCAACCAGTCCAAACCTAGGCCATCTTGGCCCCTGCGACTTGTAATTTCCACGCTACCCAGACAATATGTAAACAAATGCTTATCTTGACTTTTGTTAACCGCTTAAGTAACAATCAGAATGTCAAAAGTCCCCTAGCCCTCGGAATGTCTGAAGCTCCTCACCCCCCTCCCCCCAGCCCAACACGCTCACCCCGAGGTGCTTTTAGGGGTATAAAATGTCTTGACACCCTCTTTTTCGGGGCCACGGGTTGGAGAGACGTGACTCCTCCGTGGTCGCTGGCAATAAAGCCCCTGCAATTTGGCCTACTTTTGTCTCGGTGTTGACTTTCTATGCTCGGTTCAATACAACAATAGTACTTATGGGAATTTTGCATAAATTAAAAGCTCATACATACAGTAGACAAAACAGTCCCTGTGATATAATAAATACAAAAGAAGCATGAATGCATATTATTTTAGTCTCAGGACCACTCTCTCTTACTGAAACTGCAGACTCCTAAACATACAGTTGTTTTTTAACACCTTCACTTAGTTATTTTATGAGGCCTCTAAACAATATATGCAGAATGCCTCTTCATATTATGTCTCAAACCTCTTCTCAAATTCTTTCTTTTCTAGGTAAAGGGGAATTCCATTCGCACTTTCACATTCTAAATTTGTTCTATCAGCAAATTCTTTTCACTTTCCCTTCAAAGTAGATCAATAACCTGACAATTTTTCACCATCTCTGTTGCTACCACACTAGTTGGAGTGAGCATCATCTCACATATTGATTCTTGCTTCGAAATGATTGTCTTACTCCTGTTCTTGGTCTTCTTTAACATATATTTCCACAGGGCACCAGACTGATTCAGTAGACTATATATTATCTCTTTTTCTGCTTTAAACACTCTCATGACTTTCCATCATGAAAAGCCAAACTTTTCCTTTGGCTTAAAAGAGCCGAGAGAATACATTGCCACATGGTTGACCTCTCTGATCTCTAATTCTATCACTTTCTCCTCTCTGGCCTCACTGGCTTCATTCATATTCCCAGAATATTCGCCTGTGTTCAGCTTCAGGATATTTCTTTTTCTCGTTGGTTTCTCGGTCTGGAATGGTCTCCCCAGAGACATCTACATTTCAGACTTCCTTATAAAGTCTTAACTCAGAAATCAATTTAATGGAAAGACCTTCTCTTGTCAAACTATTTAACATTAAATTTCCCCCGTCTACTACCCTTGCGCTTCTGCTATTGGTTTTACTTCTTTCATTTACACTTTTAGCATTCTATTTTATTGTTTTTTTCTTATTTTTATTGTTTTTTCTTTGCTATAATGTAAATTCCATAGGACTCTTAAATTTTTTCCCCCGTTGTGAAACCCTCAGTGTTAGAACAGTGCCTAGCACAATGAAGACATGTATAAATATTAGATGGATAAATCAATGAATTGAGTAGGCCATTGATTGTAAAAATCACAATTTTTGTAGAGCACTATGTATTTAAAAAGGCAATTTTCAAGAATATAACAAATAAAGGTATGCAAAATATTTGTTCACAATCATATTTAATAACTTAGATAGAGAGAAGAAAATAAGAGTATTTTCTCTATTTCTCTCCCTGTCTCTCTATACATATACTCACATATGCTTATATACACATAAAATGTAAGCACACTTTGATGATGTGCACATGTTATGCTTATTTAAGATTTAAAAATTTAAAATTTCATGCAAAAACAGCTCAAGAGAGATAAAAGAAGACACAAAAAATTTCTTCATTCAGAAGTTGCTATAGATATTTTAGCATATAAATGTATATATATTTTAGAGAAAATTGAGATTTTTATACATGTATGAACTCATGTTATAATTAAACAATAGAATCCAATCGTGGTAGGTAGCTACTGTGCTATATACCTACTCCAAATTGTTTTATATTTCTCTATCTTTTACACATAGAAAACTATATTTTATAATCTTTTCACATTTAGATGGGACCAAGTAATTAGCTCAGGCCAAGGAAATGTGAGCAGAATAAATGTACTTTATGTCTATTATGAAAAAAAGAGATGCTCTTCAGACTTTCTTTACGAAGGCTATGTAGCCATGAAAGAAGCATTCTGGATCTCTGAGTCAGCACATTGAGATCAGATGGCCAGGATTGGCTCAGTCTGTAGTAGATTCTGTGTGAGTGAGAAAGACCCTTTTGTTAGTTTGTTGAGAGTTGCAAGTTGCTTGTTACTTCAGCATAGTTTATTATATTAAGACTAGTACACCCATGATGATATTGTTACCGAGGTAGTAAAACTTCAACTGGATTGCCTGGTTCCCACACCGGGAGTCCAGCCCGAGCTGCCTGGGTGAAAACCAGGAATCCTAACTGGAGACCACCACGGAAACGGCACCGTTGCCGGCTCCTAGGCTTTGGCCTCTCTAACACTGAAGAATTGGGAAAGGGGACACAGAGGCATGGTGAGTTTATCATTGGAATAAATATCGTGGACCCAGATAGTTTTGTGAAAGAGCGATTTATTAGACAGAGAAAGAAAAGGCAGCTCCCACGCCGTCGTGGGAGGAGACCCAGAGAGAGAATCTGTTCTGGTAGGGGAGCCTGAAGTTTTATTCTTGAGTTATTCCCTCCCATTCATGTTCTTGTCCAATGAGAGGAGTTCTTTCAAAGGCCCGCTGGACTGATTGATTTTTCACTCCATTACCGGATTGGCTACTTGTTTTACAACCCTGAGTAACAGAGCCCCCTCCTCCAAGAGCCCTCGGCAGGAATTTGGGGGCAAAACTCTACCTGGCTTGTCGGTGGAGAAACAGACAGCTCCCCTGCTTCTACCTCGGGCGCCGGGAAAACCAAACAAAGAACTCTAACTGGCACTCAGGCGGGAAAACCCGAGAGTTTCTGCTCTCGAAACCCCGCCTCTAGTTGACCAGAGAAGGGAAGTTCCTCTAACACGGTAGCGCAGTATCTTGCCCAATCACGAATTATTTTTCTAGATATCTATTTTATTTGTTATATATCATTCTCTCATAGATGTTTTAAAATCTAAGTATTAATAAGGCAATGATTTAACTAAGTTTCCTAAAATTCTAGTTTCTGATTTGCTTAGCAGTTTGTTCTTTCTCTAGAAGTTATTTGCTCTCATATTATCAATTCTGATTTATTGTCCTCAATATGAAGAGCAAATTGGACTTTAAAGGTAGAATATAAAATGTTTATTCCACCTTTCTATATTGGCAATATTGAGAAATTTCCTTGGGTATAAAGTAGTAATCTCACTTTCACTCCCAATTAAAGGGTTATTTTCTGAAATAGAACAACCATTATTAATAGCCTCTGTGATCCACCTGCAAGAGAGGATTTTAACTGGCCCAATTACCTTCTTCTCATACCTTAACTCTGATTCAGATGTTGTCCTGAGGGTAAAATTACTTCAAGTGTTACGGGACAGAAGCAAAAGAAAGAGGGATTTTAAAAAGGCAAAGAGATAATGCTGGCTGACAGCTGAAGTGGTGATTTTCAAGGAGGTGAGGTATAAAAGAAGTGAAGAGTAATTGTGCTAAAAAAGAGGAAGTGGCTGAAAAAATTATCTCTTTAATCTATCTATCTATCTATCATTTATCTGCCTCTATTTCCAACCAATCACATTTAATTAATTCAAGAAAATAAATAGTTTTGACTTTAATTTTGATTTCTGTACTGACCTTTGATGGAGATACAGATCAGAGGTCTGACTATATTTTATATTATATAAGCAACTCCTACACTTTTTATTCTATTCATGGTTCAAATCAAGTTTTTAATTACTTACACCTTTGTTTCATTTATCTTTTTCAAAACAGTTTTGCAAACACATTTGCAATAACTGAATCTTATTTGAACTTTTATTTTTCTCAAACTCAAGGTTTTATTTCAAATTATATTCATAATGGAGTTTTATAGTTGCCGTTATATTCTCTAGGGAGAAAATAGTTGGCATTACTAAAATTCAAATACAAAAAAAAATTAAAACAAATGTAAAGAGTTCAAATTCAGTTTTCCTTGATAAATTTAATATTAGTTTTGATTAAATAAAAATATGACATTCTCTTAACAGCTGTCATAAATATAAACCACTATTTTCTTCAGAAAATCTCCTGGAGACAGTTAAAAGATATCTTAGTGATAACATGATTTACATTGTTTTTTTAATTTTATAGCCTAAAGAGAGAGGTTGACTGTGTATATTATATCAGCATACATATTTATGTGATTCAGTATGTTCACATCCAGAGAAGTTCAATATTTTCTTTTCTGAAGTAAGAAAGTTTCCTCTCACTGACTCACCCCAGAAGAATGGTGATACACGTAATTATACTGGCCAAAATACAAAACATATCTATATTGGTACTACATCTAGGAGACAAAGTACATAAACAAAGAATAAAAACAAAAATGCATATATAAACACAGTTATTAAATAAAAGCAAATGAATTCAATAATCTAAAATTATTAGTAAAATTGGCAAACAGTTATCTTGTTTTCAGTAAGAGTGCAGAAAAACAAAAATTCATGCAGTTAGTAAAGGGTAAATTGTTACACTAAAAAAACTTTATTTTTACATATGAGACACAATTTTTCATATGCATAACTCAGAAATTCAACACATAGAAACTTATGCTCTGTAGAAAAGAATGATGTTTCATGCAAATATTCTGAAGCTGGGATGCTTATCAGAAATTGTTTATTGTCACAAATATTTGAAAAAAGTCAAATAGGTTAAAATCAAGAATAAGTAATAATTAAAATACAAGAGAATACATTCATATGATGCAAAACCTTCCTTTACTTACATCGGAGAATAATATTTATTTCCTGGGAAAAATGTTTGTATTACCTAAAATAGCTTGTTATTATATTATTGATAGTGACAAGAGACAGGCAAATCCCTAGGTGGACAAGGATTGGTCCGCAGCGAAACCTGACCTTCAAGCCAAAAACAATTTAGAGCTTGAAAACTGAGCTGCCAGATCCAGATTGATTCCACAACCAGAGTGAGAACTTGTATCACCATCTTTCCCACTCTCTCTTTATTGGTTCCTTCTGAATGATGTCTTTTAACTAATTGAATGGTGCTTTTTCCAAGACCACCCATGGACCAATCAGCATTCACTTCCCCACTCTAAGCCCATAAAAACCCCAAACTCAGTCTCAGAGATGGCTACCCACTTTTGGACATCCTCTTGTTGCTAAGAGCTTTTCTCCTGTCACTCAGTAAAATTTTGCACTGCCTTACTCACTCTCCAGTGTCCATGTACCTTATTCTTCTTGGTCATGGAGCAGGAACCCAGAACTCACTGAACTGTGGGAGCAAAAGAGCTGTAACATGCCTGCTCTCCAAGCTGCAGGCAGAGGAAGTAAAAGAGCTGTAACATTCCCTGTAACTTGCCAAACAATGAGAGAGAAGCCACCAGGCACCACTCCCTCATGCTCACTGAACTATGGGAACAAAAAAGCTGCAACATTATTATACTTTGTATAGGTAATACATATGATATTCCTGTGATATCTCTGTGTATATATGTGGGTGTATGTGTTTGTGGGTGTACATGTGTATGTGTATATATATATATATATTTAGAAAGCAAGAGAGATTGACAAAATACAAAGATTTTAATGTTTCATATTATGGATAATTTTTCATTTGTATTATGATTTATTTAATTGTCTTTTTTTTTTGAACAATTATCTTTAACCACTGAAGTTCAATTGGGGCCTCTGCTCCAAGTCATTGTCCTTACTGCATGGCCTAGATTCATGGAAAAGCTATTATTTTGAGTAGTTCTGTTTCCAGTTACACTAACAGAAGACGGTTACACGGCAAATAATTCCATTTGCTTCTTGTGGTGATGTCCAGAATTCAGGCATGGCCAAAGCAAGACTTACAACCACTGTTAACTTCAAAGGGCATGGAGGTGAGCCACTCTGTGGCTGCATGTGCTTAGTATAAAGAGTGCTGGAGTTATTGTGAATAACATTAATGACTGCCACACTTATGTGGTGGGTGGGGAAGAAAGAGAAAAAGGAAGACAACAAGTAAGACATTCCCATTGACTAGATATTCCTTACTGATAGCCATTTATTTATTTGCGATAATTGCAGCTCTTGCCCTGAAATTTGTTTCATAAACTTCCTGAGGTGGTTATTGAGACACATAGCAATTTTTGGCCCATGGGTTCATCTAAGAGACACAAACTCATTTAAATCAGACCAAAAGGAATCTACTTGAAGCATAGCAGAACATACCGAGTTTTAGGACCATTGCCTCATTTTTATAAAGTTCAACTTAATTTATTTTATTCCTCTATATGTATGATTATCCATATTGTTATGACTTATAATTACACAACTTGTATTTAGTGAGCAGTAATGAGTTAAGGATAAAAGTGCTGAGATGATATTTCTCTGGTTCTCTGTCAGACAACAGCCTTTGATATATGGCTACTTTGATTTAAAGAAACAGCATATAAATAAAGGGTTTTCTTAGTTTCTTGATGAGAGCTGTCTTCTTTTTGGAACTACACAGAACTTAGCTGTTTCCTATTGAAAAAAAAGATTTTCTTGTAGGTTACATAAATAATTTCTTCTATAATATGAAGAGAAAGAAGTTTCAGAAAGACACAGGGCATTAGAATGCACCATAAACTGAGTTTATTCCCAACAGAGAAGCTAGTGATTCAAGGGAAAAGTTAGTCATATATACTATATAGGACCCAAAATAGGGGAATGTCAGAACTCAATGGCAGAAGTCAAGGAAGTAAAACATGTGGTTCATAGGTAGCAGAGGATAGGAAAATTTAATTAGGGATTTAGAAAAAAGAAGAACAATTTAAAGGGAAGAAAGAAAAAAAATGAAACCAGTGGATTCTTGAAGATTTGGGCAAGCACTGCAAATCTAGTAATAACAGTAATAAATACCTGAGCAGTCACCTTCAGAGGAAAGTATAGAACAGCTACGGTACATGCTACCATAGGCAGGGACTTCATAAGAGATAGAATTAACTTAGTTAGTAGAATTGATTTATATATATATGTGTGTGTATGTGCGTGTGTGTGTGTGTGTTTGTGCTTGTGTGTATGTCTTCTGAGAAGGGCAAAATTAATAGATTTTGATACAAAATTAGGCCAGAGGTAAGACAGGCAACCATCAACTCACATTTGAGAATACGCATACATTTGTAATTTGTATTTATGTATTCAATATGACTATTTAGCAAACAGAATTAAATCCACAATGAGTCCATGAGTTATGTAGTCAGATGTGCTCTGTCTTTGAGAGTTTAACATATGTAGTTTAACGTAATGTAGATTTTAAGACAAAAATCACTGAATCTAGATGAAGTAATCCCATCCCAGATTAAGACTATTCTCAGTGCCTAAAGTTTTACTATCCACAATAAGAGAAGTTTCAGATCTGAATCCAAATAGAAGCAGTTTGACTTAACTTACATGACATCCATTCTCATCAAGGAGAGATGCATGAGAACTGTAGCTAATTTGAATTCCCTTTGGAATGGAATTATTTCCATGGCTAATTATTTGCCTCCTGGAAAGACTGCAGGCAGCTTTGAGTGCTACATGGCTCCCACAGGGAAACATTTATTAGGGACAAGGACACAAGATGATAATAGCATGCAGGCATCAGTCCTAGAAGAGTGATGTTATAAATACATAGTCTAATATGGTTGGCAGTAAAATACAAATGTTTTCATATAGAAAGAAAATTGGAAAAGTTAAGCTATTTGATGTTCAAAAAGAGTCTCATGCTAGTATTGAGTAATATGGTGATTATAGTTAATGTTATTATTAGAAATAATAGTGCCACCTCAAATAGAAAGCCATTCCAAATTCACCACTTTCAAAGACTGTGTTCATCTAATTAGGAACTATAGGTCTTCATTCCCACAATGAAAACACATGAAATGCATGAATAAGACTGTTAATTATTATACATTTCAGCTTCGAAGAAACTTTAGCAGGAATCAGGACACCAAAGAAAGCATTAAATTGAAATTAAGTTAATTAGGAGCTACAAGGGACTACTTATAGTTGCACTTTTTAAAAGCCATAGTCTTCCAGTGCACAGTGTCCTTTTGGAATAAAACTTTATATTTTCTGGAATTTTTCTTAACCCATCTCAGTCATGATTAGCAATACACAATAGCAAAGCATCAATTTTATAAAAATTGCCCAGTAGGATGCTTAAACCAACAAAGTTATTTGTTGATGGTTACCTTTTGACCAATGACATTATAGCTAACATTTTAAGGGAAAGAATGTAATCCTCAATGTCAGCATATTTCACTAGTCCTAGAAAATGCACAAGCTATTGTTGATGAATCTATCTGTTTTTAGATGACACTGGACACTCGATCATGCCAGTAATTCAAGCACTTTAGAAGGCCAAATGGAAGACTGATTGAAGCTACAGGTTTGAGATCAGGCTGGACAACACAGTGAGACCGTGATCTCTGCTAAAAAAATAATTAGCTGGGCATGGTGACATGCATCTGTAGTTCTAGAGACTCAGGAGGCTGAGGTGGGATGATGGCTTGAGGCCAGGAGTTTGAGGCTGCAACCAGCCATGATCACATCACTGCACTCCAGCCTGGGTGGCAGAACGTGACCTTGTCTCTAATAAAATAAATAAATAAATATTGTTAGAGGTTAAGTAATCATAGTTAATGGAGTAATTTTTTGTTTGTTTTTTTTGTTTGTTTTTACCAGACACCCAATAAATTCTGAAATTGATGAGTAGCTTGTGTCATAATTATGGATCTTCTGAGGCCAACTTAACATCATTATGTACAAAAGGATCAAGTGACCCAGCAAGTGTTACTTTTTCTTGGTTACAGGGTGCATTAGTCCATTCTCACGCTGCTGATAAAGACATACCTGAGACTGGTAAGAAAAAGGATTAATGGAAACACAGTTCCACCTGGCTGGGGATGCTTCAAGATCATGGTAGAAGGCAAAAGTAACACCTTACATTCAGTGGGCAGGAGAGATCATGGGAGCCATGCAGAAAGGGAAACCCCTTATAAAACCATCAGCTTTCATAAGACTTATTCACTACCACGAGAACAGTATGGGAGAAATCACCTCCATGATTCATTATCTCTTACCAGGTCCTTCCCAAAACACTCGGGAATTATGGAAGCTACAATTGAAGATGAGATTTGAATGGAGGCACAGCCAAACCATATAATTCTGCCACTGGCCCCTCCACAAAGGTCTCTGACATGCCCTGGAGAAATTTTTACCATTGTCTTGATAATTAACATTTGGCTCCTCGTTAATTATGCAAATTTATGCAGAGTGTTTGAATTTCTTTTTCTGGAAAATGGGTTTTTCTTTTCTTTCACATTATCAGGCTTCAAATTTTCTAAATTTTTGTGCTTTGTCACCTTTTGAATGCTTTGCTGCTTAGCAATTTTCTCACCAGATGCCCTAAGTCATTTTTCTCAAGTTCAAAGTTCCACAGATTTCTAGGGCAGGGACAAAATGCTGCCAGTCTCTTTGCATAGCAAGAGTGACCTTTACTCCAGTTTCCAACAAATTTCTCATCTCCATCTGAGACCACCTCAGCCTAGATTTCATTGTCCATATCATTATCAGCATTTTGGTCAAAACTATTCAATAAGTCACCAGGAAGTTCCAAACTTTCCCACATTTTTCTCTCCTCTTCTGAGCCTTCCCAACGGTTCCAACCTCTGCCTATTACCCATTTCCAAAGTTGCTTCCCTGTTTTGGGGTATCTTCACAGCAGCACATTATTACCCAATACCAATGTATTGTATTAGTCCATTTTCACGCTGCTAACAAAGACATACCTGAGAGTAGGTAATTTATAAAGAAAAACAGATTTAATGGACTCACAGTTCCACATGGCTAGGGAGGCCTCACAATCATGGAAGGTTGAAAGGCATGTCTTACATGGCAGCAGGCAAAAAGAGAAAATGAGAGCCACGTAAATAACAAAACCCCTTATAAAACCATCAGATCTTGTGACACTTATTCACTACCATGAGAACAGTATGGGGTAAACTGGCCCTGTGATTCAATTATCTCCCTCCAAGTCCCTCCCACAACATGTGGGAATTATGGGAGCTATAATTAAAGATGAGATTTGATCTCATCTTTAGGCAAACCATATCAGAGGGTATACAATTTCATCTCAGGCAAACCTTATCAGAGGGTATACAATCAAGGACCTCATAAGCTGATGCCTTTGAATAACACTTTCAGAAAATTACAGATAATTTGAAGACTAAATATCATGCTTTAAAAAAGACCTGTATCAACCTTCCACAAAAGAATACTATCAAAATTTGTCAACATCATACAGTTAAAACCCAGAACTGATTATTCATAATACAATAATAGTTCTTGATGAAAAGACAAGGAGGCCAAAATACTTATTTGTTACAAAAATGTCTGTCTTTTTTTTATAGGTCTCTAAAGGAAATATAAAGTCATTTTCATTCTCAACTAGTTTAAATACCACTCTACACTCACTACAAAATCTCAATTCTAAGGCTATGTACTTTTCTTTCTTCCTTTGCATGTGTGATGCTTCTCCCCACTCAGAATTGTATATATCTCCTTTCCATCCCTTCTTTGGACTAGATGACACTTACTCATCCTTCAGATTGCACTTCAATCAAAAATTTCGAGGGAAGCTCTTCTTGGTCTCTCTTGATCCCTTCGTCCCACAGTGAAGAATGACTTCCTGTGTTACATGCCTCTAGGCCCTCTCTTTTTTACATTCCAGGCTCTTACCTACCATAACTCTCTAACAGAGAGGTGAGTAAGTTATTATTATGTGTATTTTGTTTTATGCTTGCCCTCTTACCTTTGTACCAGTGTTCCTTGGTGCTCATAAATCAGGTCAGGTGGATGGACTTTCAAGCATGTCCACAAAGCGTAAGAGTACATCAAGCTGGAGAGCAAATGTAGACATGGTTACATCTCATTGGCTGTCAAGACTAGTGAGACAAATCAAGTACCACTTGCAGTGATTGATGCCCAGGAATAAGAGTGCAGGTTTACCATGACACTGATCAAGCATCTATTCAAAGAGGAGAAAGTAGAACCTAAAAGTTTGAAATTAACTTAGGACTATATATGACATTTCATCAACTAGATTTATCCAGATATGAGTTGCTCACTGTTGTGCATTAGAACAAATGGAGAATCTATAGGGAAATACATATAATCATAGAAAAAAATAAGAAAATTGCATTTTTGCATTCCTTATTTATTATTTTTAAAATTTATGTATCTTAGAGATATCTGTGTGATTTTTCATCAATGTCTGTCTGCCTTATCAGTGTGTAAAACTTCACAATGAAACAATATCTTCTTCTTTAACTTTTATCTCCTTCAACCTGCATTTTTAGCAGAACACCTTACGCACCATAGAAGCTAAGTAAACACTGAATAAATATGTCACAGATATGGAGTAAAATTATAATCCGATGTATCATTTGTATATGCATATCATATATATACCATAAACATGATTTTCTCAAAAAAAGATACATGGATGAGAAATAAGCATACAGTAAGATGCCCAACATCATATGTCATTAGAGAGTTGCAAATTAAAGCAGTGTTACCTGGCTATCCACCTAGTGGATGGCTGTAATCTGAAGCACTGAGAATGGCAAATGATGGTGGGGATGTGCAGCAGCAGGAACTCTCATTCATTGCTGGTGGGAATACAAAATGTTACAGCTCTTTTGGAGACCTATTGATAGTTTCTTACAAAGCTAAACATACTCTTACCATTCAATCCAACAATCATGCTCCTGAGTATTCCAATGGGTTGGAAACTGATTTTCTCAAAAACTGGCACACAAATGTTTATAGCATTTTTATTTATAATTGCCTGAATTTGGCAACAAATGCTCCCAATAGGTGAATGAACAAACAACTGTGGTATATCCATGCCATGGCATATTATTCAGTGATGTTAAGAAATATAATGCCAAGTCATCAAAAGACATAGAATAAATTTAACTGTATATTGCTAAGTGAAAGAAGTAAATCTGAAGAAGCTGTATACTGCATAATCCCAATTATATGACATTTGGAATAGGGAAAACTTCAAAGACAGTAAAAATATCAGTGGTTGCCAGTGGTTTGGGAAGATGGAGGGAAGAGTGACTACATAGAGCACAGGTGCTTTTTTAAGGTGTTGAAACTATTTTTTATGGTACTGTAATAGTGGATACATGTTATTACACATTTATCAAAAGAATGCCATGAACTACAGTTAATATAGTATATCAGTACTAGGGTATCAATTGTAACAAATGTAAAACTCTAATGCAAGATGTTAATAATAAGAAAGTCTGTTGGGGTGGCTTGACAGGTGAGGAGAAGAAGGAGGGTATGGAAGAACTCTGCACTTTCTGCTCAATTGTTTATAAATCTAAAACTGCTTTAGAAAATAAGGTTAGTTAATTTTTAAAAATTTACTTTGAAGAACCTTACTTAAGGATGAATTTCTTTAAAAAATAAGCACAACTGATTCTATCCAGATCCATTTATGCTACTTCCACTGATGTGCCTTAGGTAATCATTTTATCGCTTTGGCTCAGGTTTCTATCTACAAAATCGGGTAATGATGCTACCTCATAAGGTCATTTAGGACTACAACAGGAACAAGGTCTTGTATACAGTAAGTTTATTATTTTCAGCACAACAATTATCCATGAGAAAAACTGAAAGTGAGGTAGAACAAGAAGATGATGACAGAAAGATGTCATAGATATGAGATTATATGATCAGACAATACAATCCTGTTTTTACAGGTAAGTCCCACACTGATTAATTGTGATACTGAACAGTCATTAGATTGGAAAGCATTCCTTTGTGATTAATTTCTCACACAGGAATGTATATTAATTTTGTCTATAAAGACTATTGATTCACCCAGTCAATTTTGTGAAGATCATTAAGTAATGGTAACCACTGGCATCTATTCAAAACTTTTGTTTTGTTTTCCAGGCACTGTTCTAAGATCTTTGCATCTTATCTAATTTGTACATAAACTCTTAAATAGGTACTACAATTTTTCTCATTTGATAAATGAGAAAATTGAGGTTAATTGACTTAACTTGCTCATGGTCACACTGCAAATGAGTAGTAAAATTGAAATTTGAACATAAGTAGCCTGATTCTAAAACTCAATTTTTGATGTTATGTTGTCAACTTTAGAATATATACATTATATATGTATGTTTGTTTCTTGTTCTATATTAAGATTTGAATTTGGCTCCACAATTTATTTATTTTGTTCTCTTAAGCATCTTTATTGGCCTCTACGGAGAGAATGATATTAACATCACAAGGTTTTAGAAGGATTAAATAGGCAAATACATACAAATTACCTTTAATAGTCCTTGAAGTAAACCAAGTACATTACACGTTATCTTTTGTTATAATTGAAATTATTTGTTAATTATTTTGTTATTTCAATATTATTACTGGTTATGCCAATAGCAACTTTTAGAATTTTTATAATTTTATTACATGTTTATATGTTAAACTATTTTGTAGAATATCAATAATATTTTTAAATGTTTTATCATAGAGCCAGTAACGATTCCTACTTTAAAGTTAAGGTAGTTCTAGGATCATTAACTAGAAAATTTTAATTGGAGCAGGTTTATCATCATTGAAGAATAAGGGATAACACTGAATTTGACACAGTGCCTTGTCTGTAGAAGGCTCTCCATAAATATTTAATAAATGAATCAATAGCACTCATCGCAGTAGCGCCCTACTAGAGAACAAGCATAGTAAATGACAATACTAGCCCTAATGCCATGGTTAACCACAAACACAAGAGGAAACTCAGCTTGACTGAACAAACATAATACACTTAAACCTAAAACACTTAGTAAAGTCATAAATCTTCCAGAGGCCCAAAGGAGTTTCTAGGAAAAAATGATTGTCAGTGGAAGATTAACAGAGAAGGTAAGACTTACATTTAGATTTCAAAGTTTAATAGAATTTATTGAGGAGCAAGTATTCTATTTATCAAGTCAAGTGTATTATAAATAAAAGCATTACCACTTAGTGCTAGGGTTAGAATAGTAAATAAGTAATTATTAAATATTCTTTTTTCTATATGATGATTTAATATATTACATAAACCTCATGCAGCTATATATGCAAATTTATACACATCTAGTAATCTAGTAATGTTTTATGCAACCATTTCTGTAATAATGCTACGTAACAGACCACTGCAAAATTCAGTGACTTAAACAACACACCTTACCTGACTAGAACTGATTATAGTTAAGCCAGTCTTGTCTGGGCTTTGCTGGGTGGATATACTTCAAGATGCAAGTCAACCAAGATTGGCTTCATAGTGTGGGTTAGGTTCAGGGCTACTTCAGTTTTCTCTTCTCTACATTAGATCAGTGGCTTACTCAAGGCAAATTCTTCTCATGGTGAAAATCCAGAGGCCAGTGCAAAGATTTCTGCTTCTTTTACATCCAGTGACTTTCCACTGGTCAAAGTAAGTCATGTGGCCAATCCTAACTGTAATGGAGCCTTAAAATGTGCTCAAACTCTCCAACGCACCACAAGAGGCATACACTTTGTTCAGGGAACCGTAAATGCACATATATTGTCATTCTGAAGAAAAAAGAAACATTGTCAGTCTTCTTGAGGAAAGAATAATTGACTTTGAGCCAACAATTAAGGAAAGCAGTTAGTCATCTGAATAAGAGAGAATAGAGACATTGGATAAATTTGAGTCCCAGAAGTAAAATGAAATGTGTTAAGGAAGCAAATTTGGGACTTTCCTTGACTAGGAGTAGACACTCATAAGAATTAAAACACAAATCCAAAGTGTCAGGCAAAGAAATCATGGGCTAATAATTATTTAGACTCCAATATCAGGGCAGTAAGACCTCAATCTTGGGATTCTTCCTAAGCTGAAATGTACATATCTTGTATACATTCTATGTAAAATTATACTTAGCTATATGAATATGTTTGTAACCTCAAAAATCATGCTACTTGATTTGTAATAGACATATTTTTACTGCATGCAGTTGGCACAATTCTTGAGATAACTCTCACATCTACATGCAATTCTTTCCCCTTGAATGTGGTGGGACCTGCTTGTAACCAACAGAATATGGCAAAGGTGAAAGGATTTTGATGACATAAGTAACCAATTAGTGGACTTTAAGTTAATAAAAAGACCAATTTGGGTGGGCCTCTTCTACTCAGGTGAGCTCTTTTAACAGTGGTCTAAAGGTCAGAATTGGAGGGAAAACAAGTGTCTGTTTGTCTCTTTCTCTCTCCCTCTCTCTGGCTTTGAGGTAGCAACTTGCAATGAATTCCATGGCTTCAAGAAAATGAGTTCTGCTGACAACGTGTGGGAACTTGGAACTGACCCTTCCCTAACTGAGCCTCCAGATGAGAACACAACAGGTCTGACACCTTGAATGCAACTTTCCTGAGAGCCTGAGCAGAGGAATCAGCAAAGTCTAGTTCTTGACTCAAGGAAACTATGAGATAAAAACATAATAAAGAGAAAAATAATAAAGTAAAATTATATGTTAAGTCTGTGTTTGTGATAGTGTGTTGCATAGCAATGGAAAACAGATGCATTGCATTAAAATTAAAAAGCATGAGTGATACTGTGATTCAGCAAACATTTTGTAATGAGCCTGAGGTAGAAGGAACCATTCCATTTGGTGATCATGTGCACAAAGGGAGAACCTGTTCATAGTTTTAGGGCAAAACTTGGATAGTTATTCTGTTTACCTAATGAGATAACTTGATCTTTTCAAATGTACCCTTAATATATTAACTCTAGTGAGGTCAAAAGTAATTCACACTCAAGATGACATAAGGCAAAACCTTATTATTTGCCAATATACAAATTGATTTTATTTTTATTAGCATCTTTAATAACAAGACCCTTATTTTTTTATGCCAAAAGCTATTTGAATACAATATAACAGAATAAAACTATTTCAGCATATATATCATGTATATTAACAGGAAAAGGTTGAAGTGTTAAATATTGGTGGGTTTGTTTTCCTAATATACTCTAAATATTGTGTCACTAGTCACATTTTTTTGGGAAGCAGACTCCAAGACAAAAATGTGGATGCAGGAAGTTTATTCTAGATTGCTCTTGGGATCAAAGCTTCTAGGAAAAAGGGAAGAGAATAGAATTAATGGGGCAAGGCAAGAAATTGTTCCATAATGCATCCTCAAATGGAACCTCAGTTGGTCTTCTGGTAAGCTCTGAAGCTGAGGTGACCCTTCGGAGATGTCCTGAATTTGGGTCAAGTGTCTAAGCCTTTATGTCCCTTACAAAGAACATTCACTGGATGTTGATTACACAGAAAAGAGGAATAGCAAGTCTCTTAAGTTGCCAGCAATTCCTGGAAAAGGCTGTCAGCTAAGATCTGACATCTGGCAACACTCCTAGCAGCTGAAGGAGAAGTTCTTATCTTTCTAAAAGAGGACTGGATGGGGCATCAGCATGTTCCTGATACTGATTTGATATTTTATCTCAGTTCAGGTTAAGTACATTAAGCTGGAAATCAGGAGTAGAAGGTAAATCAGTGACCATTTTCTTACTTTCCTAAACAAGAATATAGTAACTTTACTTTTCCTTTCCTTTGTTTTTCCCATATGGAAAATGAGAATAATAGGAGCTGTGCCCCTAATAACCTCATGGGAATATTCTTTAAATTAAAATGGTGAGTGGGTGGGTGTGGTACAAACAGATGAAATCACCTTTAAAGGTCTTTGAGGAAGATGTATACATTAAAATTATGCTGAAATTAATAGTAAATTGCTGTCAAAATGATATATTCTAAAACATCGGACCTGCTTCTGACAAACCTACTTGTAATTGGGAATTAAACCTTTCATGACATTGTCACATTCGGATTTATCTTAAGTCCTGGACAGTCTTGTGATAGTGAATACTCTTATTGATCTCTGGACCCTAAATAAAAGAAAATTTAATGGAAGCCATAGAATTTCTAGTGGGGCAGTCACAAAGCCAGTGATTAAAAGTCTGATCTTTCACCTAAGCATTACAATTCTGCCCTGAGAGGTTTAACACCTTACCTAAAGACTCAGGCAAGTCCCAAGTGACTGTGAGTAGACATCATAAATACACCCCCAAATTTAACAAAAGAAAAAAAAAGTAAAATTGGGGGAAAATTTTACAAGAAACTGTTGAGCTTGGAGTAAAGAACAAGGAAAAGCCTAACGAAATTATGTTTAAAAGTCTTTAAAGAGAAGAAACACAACAAAACACATCTCTGTTTTAACTGAAGATCAGGCCACCAGAGGCAAGCTCAATTGTGTCCAGATAAAGTACTATCATCCTTTACCTTAATGAACTCTCTACTGACAAGTCTTTTATGACAAATTTTGTGCTCTAGCAGCAACTTCAAATCTATATAAGATTTGGAGCTTCATTTAAAAAGTCGTATCTGGCCCTGTCATGCTTGTGTGACAAGTTTGCTCAGTCCTCATCTGGGTCACTAAATGGGGATCCCATGATAGAGAAAACCGACATTCCATCCATCTTGTTTTGCGTGAATGCGTCTCTGTCAAGTGAAACTACATAACAACGCTGGTTTTATATACTCTCAAGGAAAGCAGCCCTGAATTGGCTTCTAACAGTCCAAACAGAAGCAATGTGCAAGTTTCAGTTTAGAATATAGTCAGTCCCCTTAACCAACAAACAAAAACAAAGCCAACAATTTCTCCAACCCTATAGCATACAATTTTTCAAAGTTCCTGTATATGTCTTTGTTTCAGAATGAAAGATTAGTTGCTCTTCCTTCTTTGAAACAAGAAAAAAACCGTATCATGTAGACAGCAAAGAGTTTATTGTGCAGTTAATTAAATTTTATTAATATTTTACTTCAATTACTTCCTCAAAGAAATTAAATCAAATTTTGCCAGCAGTTTAAAATGGAAAAGATTTCATCTTAGAGTTGTAGCAGTCTTTTGTGCAATTTTATGTTTTTTCCTATCTTTGTTTTCATTTGTAACATGGGTTTTTTGATTTTCCTTTAAGCAACGTGTTAAAGGAAAACACCTGTGGCCTTTCTGTTTTCTTGCAAGACCTGTGACATCTCACTATTGGTGAAAAAGTTGTATTCCTAGAACTCAGCAAAAAATTCTGCAGTTTTTAGTAAAAGTCAAGTTGCTCTAAGTAATTTTTAAATTATATGCAAGTCAAATTAAAGGTGGCATTGTCATCTACACAACAGAAGTGAGTCATGCACATAATTTTTTAAAAGGCATCATGAAGTCTCTTGTGTGTTGCTTCATCTTTATGGTGTATAGGAAAGTCTTATGAAACTGCCTAGATGCTTATGAAGCTTGGAGGTAATAAAAGAATAACTTGAGTCTGTTCAACTGTAAATGCTTATTAAAGATGAGCTTAGAATGGATTGTAAAGTTACTGACTTCAAATAGCAATAAAAAGAACAATAATTGAAAAGAATAGAATGACAAGCTGCACTTTACTATTACAAAAAAAAAATGTAACCACTGTAGACAAAAGGACAAGGCTGCAATGTCTGAAACTTTGAAATACCATTTAGAAATCATATTTTTTACCCAAGATTTTCTCCAACATACATTTTGTGAGAATTATTTCTGACCTCTTGTCCATAGAGATGCTGGTGTCTGTAGAGGAAATTTTATAGAAAGTATCCCCTTGAAATGAAGGAACAATTTACATTTGCCCTTCACTGATATAAACGATATTGAAAACAACTTATGTTGCTCAGCAACATTTAATATACCAAAATAAAATACCACCTTCCACCTGGCTCTTAAAAGCAACAAAATTGAATTTCTTAACAAAGCTTCTGATATCTATTTAGTTTAGATTAAATATAGGTTAAAGTGTAATCTTTCTATAATCTGATCACAGATTCCAACAAATAAGATAGCTAGGAGCAGGACACAAAACAGAAAATTCCAAATTGTTTTAAGCATGTTCGTATCTAGACTGTGAAGCAGAGTCCCTAGTGGCTCAGTGCCAGCCTTGCCTCTTCCAAAGGATGAGGTATCTCTGAGTGAACTCCCTCTGAACTCTACTTGTCAAAATAATGGCAAACTAACCACATCACATAAACAAAACAAAACAAGAGGCTGGATTGCTGCTATTGTTAACATCATTAAAAATTGAGGATGGCTGATTTTGAGCAAATATTTAATGCTGACTATTCCATTCTTCATAATGTTTTTCTCTAAAATGGAGTTGTTTTTCAAAACATTTTAAAGGTCTTACATTATTTTTATAAATTGTTTTCCTTTTTCTATTGTTACGTTTTTGTTTGACCTCACAGATTATTGTATTTATGAGATCTGAGATCCCATTTAAACATAGCAACATATAAACTGTTATAAAATATGAAAGCAATTCTTTCTCCTTCAAAAATCTATTAGAAGTTATATATGTGTTAAAATAACAAAATAAATACATAGTAAATGTGTATGAAACTTCTAACAATTCTGAGGAATCAAAAAAGCATATATTACTTAGGTGAAACATTGAAATAAGTTTTCCATCTAAATGTATAAGGAAGCATATTGAAAACACAGAAGAAAAAAAAACCTTTATTTCAGAGGTCCTCTTGCTTATAATTTGATTTGCAAAACCCCCATGTATGAGCCCTGTTATTGGTCCCATTTTGTGAATAAAAGTAAAATTTGAGCCAGCTCTGACACTGTAGAACAGGTGCTCCATGTCAAGTTTTATGTTTCTACTTCACCAAATATGAATAGTTTATGCCTGCTATGGTATTCATACCAGCAAAAGCAAATGTTAGAGTCCTATAGATGTTTTTTGAGAAGAGGAAAGCCTAAAGTCCATGGAATGAAAAGACAGTCATAAAATTTAGTGAGTTTATATGAATCTGTGTTGAATTTTGGGGTGAGTTAACAGCTTCTCAACAACTATACGTATAGTCATGTGATTGAACCTCCTCATGTCCTTTCGGCCTGCAGTGTTAAAAAATAATTCCCAAGGAATCACAGGTTTCAGAAGTGTTGCTCTAAAAACAATAGCTACTGAAGTGATGATAGACTTTATGTGTTTTTTTCTTAGAATATCATCAGTTTTTCAGTTGAATATATGTTTTGCTTCAAATTCTGTTCTCCAGTGTTTTTCAGTTTATAGATTGTCTTCTCCTTATTCTGCCTTTGTATTTTGCACATCCCATTTCCTCTTCTTAGAATTTTCTTTCTTTAGTATACTCTAAGTTCTGATGTACATGGGCAGAACCTGCAGGTTTGTTACAAAGGTATGCACATGCCATGGTGGTTTGCTGCATCCATCATGCTGTCATCTACATTAGGTATTTCTCCTAATGCTCTCCCTCCCCTAGGCCCCCACACCCCAACAGGCCCTGGTATATGATGTACCCCTCCCTGTGTCCACGTGTTCTGATTTTTCAGTACCTATTTATGAGTGAGAACATGTGGTGTTTGGTTTTCTGTTCTTGTGTCAGTTTGCTGTGAATGATGGTTTCCAGCTTCATCCATGTCCCCGAAAATACATGAACTCATCCTGTTTTATGGCTGCATAGTATTCCATGGTATATATGTGCCACATTTTCTTTATCCAGTCTATCACTGATGGGCATTTGGGTTGGTTCCAAGTCTTTGCTATTGTTAACAGTGCTGCAATGAACATCTGTGTGCATGTGTCTTTATAAAATAATGATTTATAATCCTTTGGGTATATACTTAGAAATCAGATTGCTCGGTCAAATGATATTACTATTTCTAGATCCTTGAGGAATCGCCACACTGTCTTCCACAATGGTTGAACTAATTTACATACCCACAAACAGTGTATAAGCATTGCTCTTTCTCCACATCTTCTCCACATCTGTCTTCTGATTTTTGATGATCGCCATTCTAACAGCCTTGAGTTGGTATCTCAATGTGGTTTTGATTTGAATTTCTCTAATGAACAGTGATGATGAGCCTTTTTCATATGTTTGTTGCCTGCATAAATTTCTTCTTTTGAGAAGTGTCTGTTCATATCCTTTGCCCACTTTTTTATGGTGTTGTTTTTTTCTTATAAATTTGTTTAAGTTCTTTGTAGATTCTGGATATTAGCCCTTTGTCAAATGGGTGGCTTGCAAAATTTTTTTCCCATTTTGTTGGTTGCTAGTTCACTCTAATGATAGTTTCTTTTGCTATGCAGAAGATCTTTAGTTTAATTAGATCCCATTTGTCAATTTTGGCTTTTGTTGCCATTGCTTTTGGTGTTTTAGTCATGAAGTCCTTGCCAATGCCTATATCCTGAATGGTATTGCCTAGGTTTTCTTCTAGGGTTTTTAGGGTGCTAGGTCTTATGTTTAAATCTTTAATCCATCTTGAGTTAATTTTTGTATAAGGTGTAAGGAAGGGATCTAGTTTCAGCTTTCTGCATATGGCTAGCCAGTTTTCCCAACACCATTTATTAATAGGGACTCCTTTCTCTATTGCTTGTTTTTGTCAGGTTTGTCAAAGATCAGATGGCTGTAGATGTGTGGCATTATTTCTGAGGCCTCTGTTCTGTTCCATTGGTCTATATCTCGGTTTTGGTACCAGTACCATGCTGTTTTGATTAGCGTAGACTTGTAGTATAGTTTGAAGTCAAGTAACATGATGCCTCCAGTTTTTGTTTTCTTCTTAGAATTGTCTTGGCTAGGCGGGCTATTTTCTGGTTCCATATGAAATTTAAGGTGGGTTTTCCAATTCTGTAAAAAAAGTCAGTGTTAGCTGGATGGGGATAGCACTGAACCTATCAATTACTTTGGTTAGTATGACAATTTTCATGATATTTATTCTTCCTAACCATAAGCATGGAATGTTTTTCCATCTGTTTTGTCCTCTCTTATTTCCTTGAGCAGTGGTTTGTAGTTCTCCTTGAAAAGGTCCTTCACAACCCTTATTGGTTGTATTCCTAGGTATTTTCTTCTCTTTTTAGCAATTGTGAATGGGAGTTCGCTCATGATTTCACTCTGTTTGACTGTTACTAGTATATAGAATGCTTGTGATTTTTGCACATTGATTTTGTATCCTGAGACTTTGCTGAAGTTGCTTATCAGCTTAAAGAGATTTTGGGCTGAGATGATGGAGTCTTCTAAATATACAATCATGTTGTCTGCAAATAGAGATAATTTGACTTCCTCTTTTCCTAATTGAATACCCTTTATTTCTTTTTCTTGCCTCATTGCCCTGGCCAGAACTTCTAAGACTATATTGAATAGGAGTGGTGACAGAGGGCATCCTTGTCTTATGCCAGTTTTCAAAGGGAATACTTCCAGTCTTTGCCCATTCAGTAAAGGGCTGTTGAATTTTGTCAAGGGCCTTCTCTGCTTCTATTGAGATAATCATGTGGTGTTTGTGTTTGGTTCTGTTTATGGGATGGATTACGTTTATAGATTTGTGTACGTTGAACCATCCTTGCAGCCCAGGGATGATGCTGACTTGATCATGATGGATAAGCTTTTTGATGTGCTGTTGGATTCAGTTTGCCAGTATTTTACTGAGGATTTTCGAATCAATGTTAATCATGGATATTAGCCTGAAATTTTCTTTTATAGTTGTGTCTCTGCCAGATTTTGGTATCAGAATGATGTTGGTCTCATAGAATGAGTTAGGGAGGATTCTCTCATTTTGTATTGTTTGGAATAATTTCAGAAGGAATAGCACCAGCTCCTCTTTGTACCTCTGATAGAATTCGGCTATTAACCCATCTGGTCCTGGACTTTTTTTGGTTGGTACGCTATTAATTGCTGTCCTAATTTCAGACCTTGTTATTGTTCTATTCAGGGATTCAGCTTCTTCCTGGTTTAGTCTTGGGAGGGTGTAAGTGTCCAGGAATTTATCCATTTCTTCTAGATTTATTGATTTATTTTCTTCCTCTACCTTTCTTTTGGTAAAACCCTGCTTATACTTCATTCCTGATGTTGGATGTTCCTTTGCTAGGAAGCTATTTAGATAACCATGCCCATCCCAGGTCAAAGTAGGTGCTGCTTCCTGTACTTCTGAAGCAGCACACCCTTCTCCAATCACAGTGTTTATTAGATGGTGTCATTTGAGCACCGAAACAGCATCTGTCTTATTCATTGTTGTTTTACTCTCTGCACACAATATGGTGCCTGGCAGGTAGCAGATTTTTGACTGACTAAATAAGAGCTGATATATTCCCAGTCTTGTATCTTAATACTCTCTCATTTATGCTACTTATTGCAGTCATTTGGAACCATTTGCCATCCTTCAACTTTTTCATGTTCTCTCCTAACTCTGCACTGTAACTCCTTCTACTCAGAATTGCCTTCTATCATTCCTCCTCTACCCCACTAAGCTGGCTAGTTTTTACTATCCTTCAAGATTCAACTTAGCTATCACCTCATCTGGGAAGCTGCCTGTGAACATAATCAACCTACTTTTGAAACAGAAGAGCATTGTCTCAGTCTGCTCCTGGAATTCTCATTCAAATATCATATAGATACAACTGTGCTGAAATTATCCTAAATTTTGGGATCCCCAATTTGATTGAAATATCTTAATGGTGCTGACTGACTTCACTATATCTTAGGCCCTATACCTATACTCTATTCTGTACTCATGGAAGACATTCAAATACACAGAAGATGTTCAAATGTATTTACTCAGATTTAAAAATTCTGAGCCCAGGATCCACAATGTACTTCTTGTATAATCTTTGTTAAGTTACTTAACATTTCTGAATTTTAGTTTAGTTTTGTTATCTTTGAAATTGGAACTGTAATAGCTGTTATAATGAATACTTTTATTGATCTCTGGATCAATACAAATATTGGTATCAATATAAATGGACAGTTTACTTTCCCATGACATAATGTTTCCAAGTGGAAAGCTTTCAGCTGGAGTAGAATACTTCTTCTCTCTCTATGCCTCACTCACTGATACCTGTGAAAGGAGGAGTGACTTTTCTGGGAGATGAGCTTGGGGTTATATTTATTTTATTTGTCTATACACTATAGAGTGTATATTCTCTATACTACAGTAAGAGACCTCCTGCAATTCTCCATATTGCCTGTGACTATGTAGATAAGATTTTATGTTTCACAGATTAAGAGTGAACAGGCCTCTTTGGCCTCAGTTCTGAAGCTACATTCATCAATAGGCTTTTCCTCTTATAACAGTGAGATCTTTATCTGTTTATCAACAGTTGTGATAACACTCCAGGAAAAAGATGCTATCACTGAATTAAGAGTGTAACAAGGAGTAGGGAGGTAGAGCAAGATGACCAAATCGAACCTTCCACTGATCATTCTCCATGCAGGAACACCAAATTGAACAACTATCCACACAAAAAAGCACCAAAAATCAGATGAATGCTCACAGTACCTGCTTTTAACATCATGTTAAGAAAAGAGGCACTGAATAAGGAAGGGAAGACAGTGTTGACTTACCTACAACATCCTTATGCTATCCCCTAGCAGTGACTGCATGGCACAGAGAGATAATTAGTGTGTTTGGGGGAGGGAGAGCATGGTCATTGTGTAACTTCACATTGGAACTCCGTGCTGTCCTGTCACAGTGGAAAACAGCACAGGGCAGAACTAAGCCAGCACTCATGGAGGAAGCATTAAGACCAATCTTAGCCAGAAGCCAGTAGCTTATCCCAATAGTTGAAAGCTGAGTTCTTGCAAGCTACACCACCACGGATTAAAGTGCTCTGGAGTTCTAAATAAATTTGAAAGGACTTGAAAGTCCACAAGGACTGTGATTCCTGGGCAAGCCTTGGTACTGTCCTGGGCTTGAAGCCAGTAGATTGGAGTGCACGTGACTTACACCACCTGGGGCAGCCAAGGATATGTCTGCATCACCCCTCCGAAAACCCCAGGCAGCATTACTTGGAGCTCCAGTAGAGATTCCTTCCCCGTGTTTGAGGAGAGGAGTGGGAAAGTAAAGAGGACTTTGTCTTGCAACTTGCATATGAGCTGAGCCACAGTAAAATAGGGCACCAGACAGAGACCTGAGGCCCCCATTCCAAGTCCTAGATCCTGAATGACATTTCTAGACATACTCTGAGCCAGAAGGGAACTGGAGGACTTGAAATGAAAAATCTAGTCCTAGTAGGATTAATTACATGGTGACTAAAGAGCCCCTGGGCCCTGAATAATGAGCAGTAGGGGCCAGGCAGTACTTACCACAGGCCTTGGGTGAGACTCAGAGCCATGCTGGCTTCAGGTGTGAACGAGCATATTCTAAGTTGTGGTGGCTGTGAGGAAAGAACCTGCTAAAGGAAAGGAGAGAGAAGAGTAAAGTGGATTTTGTCTTGTGTCTTGGGTGCCATCTCAGCCACAGCGTAGTAGAGCACCAGTGGGCTCCCAGGGTCCACCATTCTAGGCTTTTGCTCCTGGATGGCATTTATGAACCTGTTCTCAGTCAGCCCACTGCCCGGTAGGGAGACACTCAGGACTAACATTGTTCACCACAGACCCTGAAGAGGCCTTGGGCCTTGAATGAATGTTGACAACAGCAGCAGTGTACTCACTGAATGCCTGGGACAGTGGTGGCCATGGGGGAGAGACTCCTCTGCTTGTGGAAAGGAGAGGGAAGAGTGGGAGGATCTTTGTGTTAAGGCTTGGGTGCCAACTCATCTGTAGTAGAATAGAGCACCAGGTAGATTGTAAGTACCCAACTCAAGGTTCTGGCTCGTAGATGGCATCTATGAACCTTCTTGAAATTTTCATGAAGTTGCCACCCTGAAGAAAAGGACAGAAGCCTGGCTAGATTCACCACCTGCTGATTGTAGAGCCTGTAGGTTTTGAGTGAACATAAGCAGTAGCCAGGCAGTGGTCATTGTAGGCTCTGTGTGAGATCCAGGGCTGTGGTGGCTTAGGTCTGACCCAGGGCAATCCCAGTGGTGGTGACCATGGGAATACTTAGGTAACACATCCCTAGCTCCACTGTGGAGAAAAGTAAGAGAAAAGAAAAAGAATCTCTTCCTGGTAGTCAAGGGAATCTCCCAGATCTAACCCAAGAAAACCAGGACCACCTCTTCCAGTCTCTGCAAGAGTCACAGCATTACTGAGCTTGCAGTGTCCCCTAATGCAGATATGGCTGCAATGACCAAAGACTTAGATTATGACACCCATGTCCCTTTGAATACTTGGAAAGTCTTTCCAAGAAGGTTGGCTACAAATAAGCTCAGATTTCAAACACTACAATAAATATCAAACTTTTCAATCTCAAGACATTAGCAAATATCCACAAATAGCAAAACCATCCAGGAAAACATGACCTTAACAAATGAGCTGAATAAGGCACTAGTGACCAGTCCTATAGAGACAGAGATATGTGACCTTTCACAGAAAGAATTCAAAATAGCTGTGTTGAGGAAGCTCAATAAAATTCAAGATAACATAGAGAAGAAATTCAGAACCCTGTAAGAGAAATTTAACAAAGTGATCAAAATAATTGAAAAAAATGAAGCAGAAATTTTGGAGCTGAAAATGCAACTGACATACTGAAGAATGCATTAGAGTCTCTTAACAATAGAATTGACAAGCAAAAGAAAGAATTAGAGAGCTGAAAGACAGGCTATTTGAAAACGCACAGTAAGAGGACACAGAAGAAAAGAGAACAAAGAAGAATGAAACATGACTGCAAGATCTAGAAAATACCCTCAAAAGAACAAATCTGAGTAACTGGCCTTAAAGAGAAAGTACAGAAATAGGGGTAGAAAGTTTATTCAAAAAGAAAATAACAGAACTTTCCAAATGTACAGAAAGGTATCAATATTCAAGTACAAGAAGGTTATAGAACACCCAGTAAATTTATCCCAAATAAGACTAGCTCAAGACATGTAATAATAAAATTCCAAAAAGTAAAGAATAAAGAAAGGAGGCCATGTGCGGTGGCTCACACCTGTAATCCTAGCACTTTGGGAGACTGAGGTGAGCAGATCACCTGAGGTCAAGAGTTTAAGACCAGCCTGGCCAACATGGTAAAACCCCGTTTCTACTAAAAACACAAAAAATTAGTCAAGAGTGGTGGCAGGCATCTGTAATCCCAGCTACTTGGGAGGCTGAGGCAGTAGACTCGCTTGAACCCAGGAGGCAGAGGTTGCAGTGAGCCAAGATTGTGCCATTGCACTCCAGCCTGGGCAGTGAAAGCAAAACTCTATCACAAAAGAAAAAAAAAAGGATGCCAAAAGCAGAAAGAGAAATGAAACAAATAACATAGAAAGAGGCTTCAATATGTCTGGTAGCAGACTTCTCAGTAGATACCTTACAGGCCAGGAGAGAGTGGCATGACACATCTAAAGTGCTGAAGGAAAAAAAAAAGAAGCTTTTATCCTGGAATAGTGTAACCAGACAAAAATTCCTTCAAACATGAAAGAAAAATTAAGATTTTCCAAGACAAACAAAAGCTGAGGGATTTTGTTAACAGCAGACTTGTCCTATAAGAAATGCTAAAGGGAATTTTTTCAATTTGAAGAAAAAGGACATTAATGAGCAATAAGAAATTATTTGGAGTTATAAAACTTACTGATGATAGTAAATACATGGAAAAACAGAATATTATAACACTGGAATAATGATATATAAACTACACATACCTTGAATAAAAAGACTAAGAATATGAATATATTAAAAATAATAACAACAACTTTTCAACACATAGTATAATAAGATAAACTTGCAGTAAGATAAACCTGTTCTCAGTCAGCCCACTGCCCGGTAGGTAGACACTCAGGACTAATATTGTTCACCACAGACCCTGAAGAGGCCTTGGGCCTTGAATGAATGTTGACAACAGCCAGCAGCGTACTCACTGAATGCCTGGGACAGTGGTGGCCATGGGGGAGAGACTCCTCTGCCCATAAAAAGTTATGAAACAGGGGTATAAAGTTAAAGTGTAGAGAGTTTTCTATTTGTTCATGCAATCAACGTTGTCTTTGGTTGAAAACAATAGGTTATAAAACATTATATGCAAGCCTCATGGTAACTTCAAATCAAAAAACATGCAACAGATATACAAAAATTAAAAGCAATAAGTTAAAATATAGAACCAGAAAAAAATCACCTTTAGTAACAGGAAGAGGAAGGAAGGAAAGAAGAAAGACCACAAAACAACCAGAAAACAAATAATAAAACAGCAACAGTAAGTCCTTAATAATACTATGGAATATAAATGAACAAAATCCCCCAAACAGAAGACATAGAATGGTTGAATATTTTTTAATGACTCAATAATCTGTTGCTTACAAGAAATATATTTCACCTATAAAGACACACATAGCCTGAAAATAAAGGGATGGAAAAAGATGTTTCATGCAAATGGAAGCTAGAAAATAACAGGATAGCTATACTTATATCAGAAAAAATATATTTCAAGACAAAAAGTATAAAAAGAGACAAGGACATGATATAATGATAAAGGGGTCAATTCAGGAAGAGGATATAACAATTTGCAAATACATATGCACTCAACACTGGAGCATCCAGATATATATCAAATATTATTAGAGCTAAAGAGAGAGAGGGAGACTCCAACACAATAATAGCTGGAGACTTCAACATCCCTCTTTCAACATTAGACAGATCTTCCAGATAGAAAATCAAAAAAGAAACATCGAGTTTAATCTGTACAATAGGCCAAATAGACCTAGTAGATATTTACAGAACTTGTCATCCAACAGCTGTAGAATACATATTCTTCTCCTCAGCACGTGGATCATTCTCAAGGATAGTCCATATGTAAGGCCACAAAACAAGCCTTACAATATTCAAAAAATTAAAATTATTTCAAGTATTTTCTCTTACCACAGTGGAATAAAACTAGAAATCAATAACAAGAGGAACTTTGGAAAATTTAAACACATGAAAATTAAACAATATGTACTGAATGGGTTAATGAATAAAATAAGAAGGAAATTAAAAAATTTCTTGAAACAAATGATAATGGAAATATAACATACCAAAACGTATGAAAAATAGCAAAAGCAGTTCTAAGAAGAAAGTTAACAGCAGTAAGTACTTACATCAAAAAGTAGAAAAAAACTTCAAGTAAACAATATAACAATGAATCTTAATGAACTAGAAAATCAAGAGCAAAACAAACCCAGAATTAGTAGAAGAGAAATAAAATAATGAATATGAATAAAGGAAACTGAAATAAAAATATAAACAATCAACAAAAGGGTATGTTGCTTTTTTGAAAAGATAAACAAAACCGTCAAACCTTTAGAAACATAGAAAGAAGACCCAAATAAAATCATAGTTGAAGAAAGCACTAGAGAAGCTCTCCAGGACATTGGAGTGGGCAAAGAGTTCTTGAATAATACCCCACAAACACAGACAAAGCAAAAGTGGGCAAATGGGATTGCTGGGGTTCAGGGGAGCCCTCAGATTCCTTGAGAGGATGCTTCTCCAAGGTTCTTGGTCTCCCACTCTCTCAAGAATTAGAGAGGGGACCACAGCAGGTGCACTCATAAAGTAAATACCAGACTCAAAAAGCTTTTGCAGAAAAGTGATTTATTTAGGTAGAGAAAGAGAAAAAAGAGAAGAGAGAAACAGTTAACTCTCATACTGAATGAAAGAAAGAAAAGCCACTCTCACACCGAGTGAGAAGGTTTCCCAGAAGGGGGAAAATTAGAGAAGGAAAACTGCTCTCACGCTGAGTGAGAGAATCCAGAAAGATGGAATTCAGGAGAGGAAAGAAGCTTCCACTCTGAGTGGAATGGAATAGTGAGAGAGATGGAGTTTAGGAGGGCAAGCCAGCCTTCCATGAGAGAGCGTGGAAGGGGACTCCAGGGGGGAAATCCACCTGGATGAGGGAGACAGGGACTTTTAACCTGGAAGGAATTCCTTCCCTCTCCAAGTCCTTTGGCCAGTGAAAAGTTCTTTAGAACTTCTGCTGGAGTGATGGACTTTTGACCCTTTCTGGCACCCGCAAAAATTAAAACAGAGACCGTTAACTCTCCTGGATGGAGAGAGATGGGAGGGGGTCATGGCGCTGGGAAGTTCTTGCCCTAAAAACTATGCCCCCTTGTGAACCCGGAAAGAACATATTCCCTCAGTATCACATCAAGTTAAGCTTCTGAACAGCAAAGGAAACAATCAACAGAGAGAGGAGACAATTCACAAAATGGGAAAAATTATTTACAAACTATCCATCTGACAAGGGATTAATAAAATATATAAGGAGCTCAAACAACTCTACAAAAAGATCTAATAATCCAATTTATAAATGGGCAAAATATCAATAGGTATTTCTCAAAAGAAGACATACAAATGAAAAATAGGTATATGAAAAAGTACTCAGCATTATTAATCATTAAAATACAAATCAAAACTATGAGATATCATCTCACCACAGTTAAAATTGCTTTTATCCATCAGACATGCAATGACAAATGCTGGAGAGGCAGTGAAGAAAAGGGAATCCTTGTACACCATTGGTGGGAATGTAAATTAGTACAGCCACTCTGGAGAACAGTTTGGAGGTTCCTCAAAAAACTAAATATAGAACTACTATGTGATCCAGCAATTCAGTTCCTAGGTATATTCCCAAAAGAAAGGAAATTAGCATACTGAAGAGACAGTCTCTGAAAACCCAAAGTGAGTCTATTAAAGAAGTCATACAATGGGCAGAAATGGCTTAGTCTTTTCTTAGGGAACGGCTGAGGTCTGCTCTGCAGAGTGTCAATTTGGTTTCAAAGCTGAAGCATACCTTGGCCTGAATGAATTAAAGCCAGAGGCTGCCATATAACCATAATTCTCACAGCTGGGCAATGAGTGTGCAGCATGTTCCTCTTTTTTTTCAGACAGAGTCTCACTTATTCACCCAGGCTGGAGTGCAGTGGCATGATCTCAACTTATGGCAATCTCCTCCTCCTGGGTTCAAGTGATTCTCCTACCTCAGCCTCCTGAATAGCTGGGATTATAGGTCTTTGCCACCATGCCTGGCTGATTTTTGTATTTTTAGTAGAGGTGGGGTTTTGCCACGTTGATCAGGCTGGTCTCGAACTCCTAGCCTCAAGTGATCTGCCAGCCAGGGCCTCCCAAAGTGTTTACAGGCTTGAACCACCACACCTGCTTGTTCTATCTTAAAGTAGGTTTTGAATGGTGCATGTCCATGTCTGTAATATTTGATATTATTCTCCCATCTGTTGACCATACGTTTCACTACATAGAGACTTTTGTTTCATTCACTGTTTTATCACCTGTCTTTAAGAATGCCAAATATAAGTAGGAGCTACATAAATATTTGTTGAATGAATGAATGAAATCTGTTTGATTTCTGTGTCCATCTCTCACTATTTTCAAAATATTGGCAGGGATCAGGAATTTAGCGTATTGGATACCTTCTGTCCTCAAAGTGTATGTGGCCTGTCACATAATATTCTGGTAAGGATCATATTCAGTAAAGTACATAATTTGATATCAAAATGTTCAAAGCACTGCAAAAATGTTCAAAACCAATAATACTGAATACTATTGCTAATTTAAAATTACTATTTCTATCCTTTCCTTTTGTTTTTCTATTGATTATTGCTTTTAATTCACATTTTCCAGTTTAAAGGGTATCTATTCTTTCCTTTCTTTATATTCTCTGTCATATAATCTAACACATCTTACGTATTACTTCCAAAATAAAATAGTGACAGTACTATATAGAGATAGATGAAATTCAAATTGGAAATTATTTTTCTAAAAGAGCTTATATAAAGCCTTTTGTTGTATGAAAACTTTGAAACCAGAAACTACAGTGTAATTTGGAAATTTTAAATTTGTCCCTGATAATGGAAATGAACTCACTGTCATGCACTCAACATACATCCCACTCACTGGTCTTCTATGCATTCTAAGAGGCATCAATTCACTGAATTCAGCCTTGAATGCTTCACACCTACTGAACCGGGTGGTCTTTTAGGGCAGTATAAGCTACCTTGGCCATAACTCCTCTGACCTGATTTTATTGTCTATATCTTCCTTTTCAGTTACTTTAGACCTTTTCAGTTAACGCCTCCCATGTCCCAACTTCTTCCTAAATATCTCCCATTTACATTACTTAAATATACATTTGGTTCTCACAACAGTACTGTGAGATAGGTATATAATTATTATCCTCTTAATTTTATAAAACACAGAAAAGGAAATAAAAAGAAACAGTTATTCTCCCAGATTACACAGCTACCAGGTACAAGAGTGAATACATGAACAGAGGTAAAATGACCTAAGGGCTCAGCTTCTTAATTGGATTGCCCCAGTGCTGGCTTAGTTATTATTGGCATTTCATCAAATAGAGCATAATTATGTAACCTGCTCCAAAATGTTTACTATCTATTAATTATTAAATAAGAAACAATTCAGCCTGACATTCTAACTTGTTTGCAGTAATACAACCTCATTCGTCCAATTTCATCTTCTATTCACTCCTCTCTCAGGTTTATTCTAAGCCTCCCAAGAATTCAACTAGTTTTCTCGCCCTAACTCCTATATGTAAATGTATTTGTAACTTTCCCCAGCTCTATATTCTTATGCTGTTTAAATTCCAACCATACATCAAAGAATACATTTTTAAAATAGAGTCCTATCAATTCTCTATCCAAGGTGCTCTGTGAGAGGTGAACTGGTATTACAATGCATTGTACTTACTGCAATATAATATGGATATCTAACTCCTATTTTATAACATAAACTGTGTCCTTCTTTGAGATGGGGGTGTATTTCCATCTGAGTGTTAGTCTTCACCACTTTCAACACAGTGACTTTTACATAGTATGTCCAATAAATGATTGCTGAATTGAAGAAACCCAAACAAACCTGGTAGAAATCTTCCTTGTTGCCAATGAGAAAAAGATACACTGAGAATGAGGTCGTAGATGATCACAATAGTTTTCCATATCTACAAAGATATGTCTCAAGACTCCTAAGTTAATGCCAAATCAGACAGTACCAAAACCTATATTTACTATGTTTTTTCCTCTACATACCTACCTATGGTTGAGTTTAATTTATAAATTAGGCACACTAAGAGATTAACAACAATAACATAATAAAATAGAACAATTATAACAATATACTGTAATAAAAATACAAATGTGTTCTCTCTCAAAATATCTTATTGTTTGTAATATTTTCAGACTGGTTGATTATGGGTACATGAAATCAGGAAAAGTAAAACCATATATAATGGGGGAACTGCTGTGCTCTCTTTACAGCATTCTCTATTTTGGAGTGAAATTTTCACTCACTTTGCTATAGATGCAAATAATGCTTTCTAATTAAATGTGTTTTGTTTCCTCATTCTAATTCTAAAAAGCTCCCTTTGCAATAGAAGTGAAGGAATTTTAGGAATGATGCATTCTATATTGGCATGCTACTCTTTGTATTTTTAGTACCAACTTCAGATATTACTTAACTCTATGGAGGAAAAAAAAATGCTGGCACCACATAAAAATCACATCTGCTGTCACAACTATTTTCATAGGTCCCTTTATTTCTCCAAAATGGCAATAGAAAAGCTGTGCACAGAACAGAATCCTGAAATGTGGGAGCCTGCCCAGGCACCCCATTGTCCTTTCTGTCATATTATAAATGAAACAAAAAGACAGCTCAGGCAGTTGGCTACAGGTCTGACTGCCAAAAGTAATAAATAAAATGTTTAAAGGTATGTCTTTTTCAAATGGGAATGTCTTGATACTCCACAAAAATAAACATATTAAGCCTAACATACAGTGAATTCACATACAGTAGTGTAACTGGTGGAGGTACTCAGCTCCCTCCCAGTTCTGAAGAGGTTCTTAGCCTCACTAACCGGGAAGAATGGGGAAAGGGGTCCCGGAGGTGTGGTGTTTGCTGTTCGAATAAACATCGTGGACCCAAAGAGTTTTTGCAGAAAAGTGATTTACTAGAGAGAGAGAGAGAGAGAGAGACAGCTCCCATGCCGCCAAGGGAGGGGATCCAGAGAAGAAATCCCTACAGGTAAGGAGCAGCTGAATTTTAACCCTTGAGTTATTCCCTCCCCATTCATGTTCTCATCCAATGACAGGAGTTCTTTCAAACTTCCTCTGGAGTGATTGATCTTTGACTGTGATACCCCATTGGCTACTTGGTCCACAACTATGAGTTACAGAGCCCCTCTTCCCAGAACTTTTGGCAGGTTTTTTTGTACAAAGGAGCCTACCTAGCTTTTCGCAGCTAGCCATCGCGCAGGAAACCCAGACAAAGGACTTTCTGTACATTTGAAACTTCTCTGGTTCCCTGATGGAGGCGTGGAGCCGGGAAACTCCTGCCTTTGAAACCAAGTCCCTTGTGGACCTGGGAAGAGAAGTCACTCAGTAGCAGCAAGTTTCCTGATAGATGTTATCAATTAAATTCAGTTCTTAAATAATAAGTTCTAGAAAATATGTGGAAAGTCATGGTGTAAGGGGAGAACTGCCTTTGTTTCCAAAATTTATCCAGGGATAATTCAATTTTAATTTAAATCTTAGCACTGGAGACTTAGAAGGACTACGTGCTGTAGTGGAAAAAACAGGTTTTGAAACCTGACCTGATAAAAAAAAATACTGACTCTGGCAATTTTATAATCGGAAGATGTTTTCATTTTACTTAATTTCTCTAATATATTTTTTAATTGGTAAAATAGAGATAATAACCTTTTTTGTATATATAGTAGCTCTAAAAGATAGTCATTACGTCTGGAAACATAGGTGTTCCACAAATAATAGCTAATTCTATTACTATTATTAGCCCTATATGTAAATAATAGCAAAAGGCATCAACATTCTAAATCGTATCCTATGGAAAGGAAACAGAGAATGTAGGACCTCATTAGAAATTTCCGAGTTGGAAAGAGTAAAGTTACCTTCTCTCCTCTGGTCCTCAGGCCTTTACTCTAGTGGAATCATCTCCCCAATATAAAAATTAAAATAAGAAAACAAACAAAAAACATCCAAATGGGAGATGAATAAAAACTCTGGAAAGAATTCAATACTTTTCTACCAACTACTTCTAATTTCCACTTCTTTGCGATAATTGCCAATTAGTATTCATCCCATTAAGCTGCCAAAGAGTTTATAACAGAGTAAAATGGCAGTTGCTTTTCCAGTTCTAATTTTAAACTGGGATAAAGATTACTACCTGACTATACTTATCAGCTTTTATTTTTAACAAATTACCCTGTAATATCAATTAATTCATTTTTTCATTTTTTTTCTTCAATTGACATAACCAAGTATAGTCTATATGCCAGATGATACAGTGTATATAGATTTGGGTTTTGACTTTAAGAAGCCAAAACTTGGTATTTAAAAAAGGAGGGAAAAAAGCAGTTACTTGTCCAGAGCCAGTTTAGGCTTCTGTAAAACAGTAAAGAAAAATTTAAAAAGTATTTTTTTTCAGCTGGGCTTAGTGGCTCATGCCTGTAATCCCAGCGCTTTAGGAGGCCCGGGCTGGCGGATCAGGCGGTCAGGAGATTCTGACCATCCTGGCCAATATGGTGAAACCCTGTTTCTACTAAAACAAAAAATTAGTTGGGTGTGATGGCACATGCCTGTAGTCCCAGCTACTAGAGAAGCTGAGGCAGGAGACTTGCTTGAACCCGGGAGGAAGAGATGGCAGTAAGCTGAGATTGCGCCCTTGTACTCCAGCCTGGGCAACAAGAGCGAAACTCAATCTCAAAAAAAAAAAATTAGTATTTTTTTCTGAATATATTAGCACATATCCTAACAGATATTCTAATATATCATATATCTATGTAAAGCCATGATCTAGATCTACACTTTACTTGAGATAGATAACTGGAATTCATGAGCTAATCAAAGCTTTTAATTTATATTTTACTTTCATCTTATTCGTCAAAAAACGATGTGGAGAGCATCAAGAAGATTGTTCAAAGAGAATAGAGACATAATATAAATGAAGATATAGCAAGAGCAATTTAGTTTCTCTATATAAATTCAAATCCCTGAACTCAGGTGAAGTATGCAGTAGGAGTTGGGAGAATTTGCAAAAGTGCTACAAAACCAATGTTGGCAATATTTGTGAAACCAGAAAAAAGACAATCACTGAAAAGTGAAAGACTAGCAAATGTTTCTTCTTGTAAGAAACTAAAGTTGCTGGCATACAAGTTTTAATAGATGATTCATAAATCTTAGAAATAAAAACACTGACCATTAGCAAATGGCATATATTTACACAAAAGAGAAGCCAATTCAACCTTTAAAAAAATCTTAAGTTTCACTGTATTTTAGAAACAGTGCATCAGAATTGGATTAAGATGTATACCAAAATCTCTCTTTAATCTCTCTTAATTGGATTGATATATACTCAAAATCACAGTTTTCAAGAAGAATGCAGAGATGTATCAAGAAGTCATTGTTCAACTTGCTGTTTTTAAATATAGATTGATGTAAGCTAGCAGGAACATTTCCAAACAAGGGGTTAATAAATTTTGTCTTTAGTCTTCCTTGCTCAAAATTTTAATGACACAAATTTGAAAGCTTTAGCTGATATATTCTATATCAGAATAAGAATATAAAAATATTTAAATATAGTAGATTAAATTTAACATAATGGAAGTAATTGAATAAATGTAAATTAATAGATGTTAGTGTCATACAACAAACTATACTAGGATCAAGTGGTAAGATTGCCTTAAGAATGGCAAGTACCTGTATCTTTTAAGGTCAAACTTAAAGTTGAAAGAATATTATATGTCATTAAGTTAAATAACTCACTGAATACAAATATCTCCTCCTGAGTAATGATTAACAAGCTTTAATCTTAAGAGAGGGAATCAGATTCTTCCTTTGCAAATGTTAGTTGTGTTCCTTCAATCTAAAGTTGTGTAGGGAAGTAAAATTGATCATAACACCATAAAATACATTATTTGCATGTGTATAGGTATATATAAAATATTTACATATATATGCAGATAATGTATATTGCACATATTTACATATTTATATATAACCAATCACTTATTACATCACTTATATGTATAAAATTTTATCCAACCAATCAACCATTTTCAGCTTAATGTAACCTCTGTATCAAACTAAGTTTCTTGTCAAATGTTATATGTATAGATTATACAGTGGAATGCAGTGGAAATTGACTGCAAAATTAAGTTCAAATATTTCAAAAGAGGATTTTATACAAAAAATAAATAAATGATATGATGAAGAATGTCTGAATTGCATGCAAAGTCTTTACAAAAGAGCATCTGGCTATTTAAGTCAATCAATTTAGAAGCAAAAACATAAAATATTTATGACATGCTGAACACTTCCAAAGAGAACAACTTGAATATCAAAGAAATAAAAGAGGAGCATGTAGTAATTGATGGAGTGTACTACTGTCTCAAGAACAATTTTCTTTATAATCATATTGTCAAACAGGAATTCAAAAATATCATGTTATGCTATTATAAACCTTTGTTAAAAAATTGCATACACACACAAAATCTGTTAAAACTTGATGCATTCTAAGTTAGCTCATATTTTCTAACATTTAAAATTTGTTGACTATCATATAGAATTTCACTTTGAAAATGCTAGTTTTAAGACAAGTTTATAATAACAATTTTCGTACCTTTCTATGAGATTTTGTTTCTTTTTTTAGAGAATTATTTCAATTGCCTTTTACTGTCACTAGTTATACTTAGCAGGAATCTCATCTGTACCTTTTGAAAAACCTTATTCTGTATTTCAATGGATTAGACTTTACACTTTCCTATCTATTCATTCATTAATGTATTCAAAAATATTTGTTGTGTTCCTTAAACCTGCTAAGATTTGTTGTAAAAGCCAGGGGACTGCAGTGAATAAAACAGATAAAAATCTATCTCTTCAGACATTTTGTATTGAGTCAACATCTTAACTAATTCTCTTTCTAGCTTCTGTCCATCCTGCCTTTTGTAATGGTACTTAAGAAATCACCTCTGCAACATAATAGCCTTTCAAATATTTGAAGTTGTTGTCATGTTTTACTTTAATCCTCTTTTCTTCCTGTTAGAAATACCCAGGTCCTTTCATTGTATTTTGTTTGACACAGTTTTGAAACGTATCACCAACCATCAACTTCACCTGAGGCACCATGATTTCTAAATTCCTCCCTCATCCTTTTCAACTTTCTTTAGTGCCTTCCTATAATTTGTCAGAAATGTTTTTAGACTGTAGCTTACCAAATGTAAACATGATAGATATACAATATGCAAATGTAGGATAAAGAATACTGTACCCTTTGTCAAGGACATTATATATCCATCTGTGCAGATAATAATGTATCTATAATATTTTCAGGAATATATCAAAGCTTAGAGCCAAATTAAGCTTTTCTTCATCTAACTCACCCATAGTGATTTAGCTTCAAATACTTCGGTCAGATATTTTCAACTCTATATTTATTTGAGTTGAGGGTTTGCTTCCCTCCCCCTTTTTTTTGGTACTGGAGGGCATCATATTTATCTCTGTTAAATTTTATTTTATTGATTTTAGTCTATTGTTTTAGGCTTTTAGGGGAATGTTTAGTGTTGATTCTGTCCCAACAATATTTTTAATATTCCCTAGCTTTGTGTCACCAACAAATTTAATAAGCAGGCTTTTTTTCCTAATTAAAAAATAAAAAATAATAAACCAGAGACAAGCATAGATCCCTGTGGTAACCTGCTGGAGATTGCCACTGGCTAATTCTTTGTATGAGGATGTTAAACTGGGTGTCAATTTCCCTTTGTCTGTTATCAACCAACTTACCTTCCACAAGATTATAACCAATCCATCATGAATACAATTATAATGCTTTTCTGAAACTGGAACATACCATGGTTACAGTGTCCCCAATAATTTCCCCCAGAAGAACTGTGTAGCTCCTTCCTCTGTGCATTTATTGCACGTTTTATGCACCTACAATATATTACCTACTAGAATTATATTAGAGTCATTTGTTTCCACAGCAGGTCAAGCAACGGTACTCAATATTTATTAGTTGACTGAGTAAATGAGTGGTAGGTTAGTTTATGCTAACTTCTTTGTCAAGGACTCTTAACAGAAAATGACACAAAGCTGTTCTGTAAATGCTGAATGATTTTTGGCAACACCTAAGGTCTTAGATAACAAGATTCAATATATTAAGATCATTGCATGACTATAAGTTGTACAAATGACAGGAATTGCTACTTATATTTAGATCTGGAGAAACTAGAGTAACTAAAAATTATGACTGCTCCAGGGTCTATGACAAAGCAATTTAAAATAGGACTCACACGTCCTACTTTACAGAAATGTTCCACTCAAATCAGGGACAAATCTGTCAAATCAGAGAAGCAGCTTGGGGGTATATCATGTTTTGCCAATGCAAATTAATGTAGCAGTTTAGAATTAATGTTTTCTTTTATTACATGATTTCTTTCGTTTGTGTTTTATGACACTGTATGCAACTATTTTTATTATTAAATATTTACCATGCATCAGCTATGAAGTAAGTATTCTGCTATGTATGAGTAGCACTGTGGAGACTCTATGAAAGATATTAAATATAGGATATTTAATTTGATATACATAATGCATATATGTATAGAAAAGTTCTCCTCACTCGTGGGAACTCACCATCTATTTGAGGAAGGCACATGCATGAGAAAATTAAATAGCTAAATATGCATGATTAAGTTCAACCAGTAGTTTAGTATTATAACAATAATGGTAATTTGGATTTTATTTAATGACACAACACATATTTAATGAATGGTAACTATTGTTTGCTATGGAATTTCCCCACTGGGCAAAACAGGTACGAATCCTTCACTTTATCAACCTACAATTTTATTAGAAACACTGTAGAAGTTTAGAGAAGAGAGATTTAGTTAGGCTATTTGAGATTTAGTTAGGGTATTTGGTCAGTAGAAGATTCATGAGGTACCTTGAATGCTGTATCTTGACAACTAAATAGTCACAGAATAGAGGAAAGCTGAATTCCAGGCTAGAGAATAACTGACTTTGCCTATGAAAAAGAAAAGTAATGACAAAAATAGATGTTGCTTCTTAAGAGATGCTGTATTTTTTTTTCTTTCTCTTCTTTTGTTCAATCCTTTATATATATCAAACAGAGAAAGATAATGATACAGATTTCAATTGGAAGAGACCAAAGCTTGAACAGGGGAAAGATAAGCACAAAACTGTAACCTGATTAGATGAGTTTTAGCATCCTTTGAAAAAGTAAAATATTTACTGCTCTATTACACAAAGAATTTATTTTAAGTTCAAAACCTAAAGCTCTCATTTTAATTCTCTGAATCTAAATGTCAAACCTGGTGTGAAGACTAAAATAAAACGTGACTTAAAGAGAGAGAACTCTCATACCACAAGCTTCCAACTTCCCTAGAAAAGGCCATTGCAGTGCATTTTCAATGCTGCCTGTCATTCAATTTGCAAATTACAGGTCTTCCACCGAACATTGATGATCCATCACTGCTATGACTACAAAAGCGCTGCCTCAGCGACACTCACTGCTGGTGAGAGGCTGACACACTGCTTATAAATACTGTAGTATTAAATTCCACAGAAAGCAACATAATGAATCATGCTTTGGAAATGCAATTGAAGTATGTCAATTTATTTGTATGAAAATGCATTCCAAAATTTTGTGTAGTCAAATTTACCTACTTAATTACAAGTTCAAAACAAATGCTTAAATGTACATATATGAACTTTAAATTTTTACTTGATAACTTAATGGATGGTATACCACTTATTACTTTTGATCAGAATTCAGAAAAATAAATATGGAATATAGAAAGCTGTCAAATTAAACACAGCTTGGGCAACTTTTTAATAAATGCCAGTTATACTATATAAAAAATCAAAAACATTGCTCAACCATTATTATTTTGTCACATTTGTAGATATGAATTAGAATTTCATGTGACATTATTTAAATTTATGTTTTGAATTATATTTATCAATTATATTTCAGTCTTATGAGAATATAAAAGAGAGTTTTGCAACTATATATCAGAAAAAAGAAAAATTAGTATGTGCTTGTTTGGAAAATATAAAATAAGACTAAAACAAATTTATCTAATTTTAGTTTTAGATTACATAAGAAAAAAGTAATATATGAATAGAATATAAAACATGCAATATCCAGTTAGTTAAATTATTTAAAATTTCCAATTGCCAATATTTAGAACATTTTAAACTTTCTGTGGACCGAAGACTGAGGCAGGAGAATTGCTGAAACCAGAAAGGGGAGGTTGCAGTCAGCTGAGGTCATGCCACTGCACTCCAGCCTGGGTGAAAGAGTGAAACTCCGTCTCAAAAAAAAGAAAAAAAAATTGTGGAGTGAGTGAGTATTCACTGGATGAATATTGGAAATGCTGACCTTGCACTGACTCAGCTTAGGAACAGTAATGGTTTTGAGGTATCACTCTGGAGATGGGCAGTTTTATTTTTTTATACTGCTCATTGGGATTCTATTCTTACAATACTATATATTTGTATATTATTTCTACAGTCAACTTGAGGACAATCTTTTATCTTTGTTTATTGTATTCCTCTATGGTGCTTAGGGGATTGATGAGCACATCATAGGCAGTGAATGCATATTAGCTAAATTCAATTGAAACTGGCTTAAAATAGTTCTGACTAGTTCATGATTCATGGGAAATAGAGCTTTGGAAATAGTGCATTTGGTCTGAGTTCAAAGCTCTTTGTTTCATAAGAATCACTGGGTTGGAAGACATCTTAGCTCTTTGGGTCCAAACTCTCATTCAGTTTGCCTGCCATAAATTCCCTGGACACCTGCATTTAGGACTTTATACAAACTCTTTAGGTTGTCTATTTTTCACTAAAGATCATATTGTTGGAAACTCTTTATAATATTTACCTGTTTACTAGAAGCTTTTATCATTTGATTATAAATTTATTCTTTCAGGCTCAAGAATTCATCAAATATAAATATCTTTCAATGGTAATACAGAACTTTCTATGGATCAGGAACCATGCTAATAAAAGGGCAGGGACTCAAAGATAATTTAAAAGGTTACCTGAACTCTGAAAGAGTTTACAATAAATAAAGTGACAATGCCATATATACATACACACATACATACATGTATGTATCAGTACATATGTTATTTGTGTATATATAGTATTTAAATATATATATGACATAAAAATACACACATATTTTCAGGTTATAAAATAGTTATATGTCAGCTGTAAAAAATAGGAAAACGTTCATAATCGGCTTGAAATGCTTATATAAGTACATGTGTGTGTATTACCTTGTCTAATTTTTACATTTTTTAAAAGTTTTTGTTTTGAAGTAAAAAGTAATTTTACATTCAAAAGAAGATGCAAAAATAATAAAGATGTCTAATGTACCTAAAGGTAACATTTTAAACAACTACAGTACCATATCAAATAAGGAAATGAACACCGGTAAAATCCATACTGCACCTGACCAGTATAAGGCCTTTGACATATATTAAATCATTATATGTATTCAGTTTATCCATTCTTGTTGAGTTGTATTTAATGTGATGAATATACTAAAGTTGGTTTTGTCATTCACCTAGTGAAGAACATTTTGGTTATTTTCAGTTTGGAGTATTACAAATAAAGCTGTTATGAACATTTGCATACAGATTTTTGTGTGAATATAAGTTGTCATGTTCCTGGGATAAATGCCTCTGAGTGTGCTCCTGGATGTATGGTAAGTATGTGTTTAGTTTCTTAAGAAACTGGCAAACTATTTTCCAGAACAAGTAATCTACTTCATCTTCCAACAAATGCTGTATGAGAGACCTACATCTATTTTATCTGTATTTTTGACAGATTGTACCTACAATTCTTTTTATTTTCTGTTATATATTTATATTTACATAATATATGTTTATTCAACTATAAGCCTATGATTTACAAAACTTTCTTGAAATAACTCTGCAAAGTACAAAACACACACATATATTCAGTTTTGAAGTATTTTTTACTTACTATTTTATTGCATTTTCTGATTTTCCATATATTCTGGTTTTTAGTATTTTATTTGATTGCAATATCTACAGGCAAAAACTCATATCTGGAACAACTCTCAAGTAATGTCAAGTTCTTCATTTTTATCTTTTATTAAGTATCATTTATTTATTTAGCAAACTCTTATATAACAGTAAGTCATTTAATCCCCAAGGAAAACTTACCAAGTATAAAATATTGTCATCCCCATTACAGAAATTGAGGCAAGAGGGGGTTAAGTAACTTACTAATGCTTGAATAATTATATATTAGCAGACCCAGAATTCAGGCTCAAGTTGTTTAGTCTTACATACCCTGTACTCTAACACTTCCCTAGCATACCAGAAATCTGTAATCATTTCATAATTATATTATTAATTATTGAGATTAATAATATTATCTAAATCCAGGAGACTCTACAAAATGCTTGACCAGTAATGCTCAAGTAATAGGGAGAGAAAGAAAAAATGAAAGAAATAAGAAAGTAAAAAGAAAGAGAAAGAAAAAAGAAAGAGAAAGAAACAAAGATAAAGGAAGAGAAAGAAAAAAATGGAGAAACAAAAAAGAAAGCAAGGAAGAAAGGGAGGGAGGGAGGGGAGAAAAAGCAAGAAAGAAAAGAAAGAGAGAGGGAGGAAAAGAGGGAAAGAGGGAGAGAGGGGAGAGGCTGGTGATTTTATTGCCCCTTCGTACATGGAATTTTCTGTTTCTTACCTTCCTTGGGTAAAAATGGTAGGCCTTGAAAATTTAAATTACAACGATTTAACTTTGAGATAAAAGTATAATAAACTTAACATCTATATATGAAAAACTTAATTACTAGTACAAGACAAAAGTATATCTATTCATAAAATAATTTTCACCAAGCAATTTGTTAGATAATTTTTCTCATTTCTCACAGTACTTAGAGCCATCTTTCACAGAATGTTGTTGAAAAACTGGCCCACCATCCTTCGGTAAAATGTCAAGATGTATTATTCACACATGAGAAGGAAACATTATTACATCATGGAATATCAAGAATTTCAGACTTTATTTGAGAATTTCCTAAAGATTAGGATGATAACATATTGATAGCCTCACTAGTTATAATGATCATTTGTCATTATATAGACATTAAATGTAAAATAAAACACAAAAGGAAAAAATGAAGCTTTTAATAAAACTATTAACTACTTGAATAGTACTAGCTCAAATCAGAGAATTGCAGTATCTATACCAGTTTCTAAAAATAATTTTTTTTATTATTTAAAAAAATACTCTGATAAGTGAAAGTGTACCTTTTTATTTCTTTTTCTTGCCTGATTGCTCTGGCTAGAACTTCGAATACAATATTGAATAGGAGTGGTGAGAGACGGCATCTTTGTCTAGTGCCGGATTTCAAAGGGAGTGCTTGTTTTTGCCCATTCAGTGGCTGTAGGTTTATCACAGCTAGCTTTTATTATTTTGAGATACATTCAATTGATACCTAGTTTATTGAGAGTTTTTAGCATGAAGGTTGTTGAATTTTGTGGAAGTCTTTCTCCGCATCTATTTGATAATCATTTGGTTTTTGTCTTTGGTTCTGTTTATGTGGTGGATTATATTTATAGACTTGTGTATGTTAAACCAGCCTTGACTCATATTTTTAGTCTTTTGAGAAAGTAAAAAATTCTTAGCAGTATACTTAATAGTCTAATTTTATTTTAAAAATAAAGTTAATAATTTGCAAGAAGGATATTTAAAACAAAACAATTTACTGATTATGTGTGGCACTACTTTTTAATTTTTCTTTCTTTTTTTTTTTTTTTTTAAGCTTACTGCAACCTCTGCCTCCTCGGTTCAAGCAATTCTCCTGACTCGCCCTCTGGAGTAGCTGGGATTACAAGCACCAGCAACCACGTCCAGCTAAATTTTGTATTTTTAGTAGAGATGGGGTTTCACCATGTTGGCCAGGATCTTATCGATCTCCCGATTTGGTAATCTGCCCGCCCCCGCCTACCAAAGTTCTGGGATTACAGGCGTGAGCCACTGCGCCCAGCTAAAGATTTGTTTAAAGCTATTAGAATTGAGTTCTCTAAGAGTTGCATACACTCTTGGTTTTGTTTTGCAGGATTTTCAAAGATTATAATAATTATTCAAAAATCAAAATGATCTAAATTATAAAAAATGATGTCAGGGTATTAAAAATGCCTATAAGTTATTTTTGATTTTATTCATGTAGAAAATTTATCATTTCAAAATATCATTTTTCTAATTCTCCCCAGAATTTCAATGCCTAAAAACTTTGCACATTTATCTATTTTATATTTGCCATGAGATATTTTTTCTTATTCTTTTATTCTTTCATAATCAGCCTCTCTATTTGAAGATATTATTGGACTTGGAACATGTCCATTGCTGTTTCTGTTGTGTGCATAATAATTTTGCTTTTATCACGTTTATATAAGATATAAATATATATCTTGATTAATACTAATGTATTAATGGTCATCACTTGTTTTTTTGAAAAAAATTCTATTATATACATTGCCTGGCATAGTATTAAGTAATGTTTGCAGAAACACTCATATGATATTACTGGTCTTCGAATTAACCGCCATGATTTCAAGTCATGAAATCAATATGGCCCATCTTATTCTTTTCTGTTTTAGCTGTAAAGAAACTCAGAGAAAATTTAGTGGTCATTTGCAGTAATTACCCAATCCTTATTTTGGGAAACATTTTTCAAATCATAAGGAATTGTTTTACTTAAAATTTTTTTAGTATATGTGCTGCCGAAGTGAGCACTACTTACATTTTTATTATGTGTATGTAGATGCCTTTACTGTAACCGTAAATGGTTCATCTTTCTCTATTTCCCCTTCTCCTATTCTTAAGCCTCTTTTTGTTCACGTACATTTTTTTTCTGCTTTTATTTCATTGTTATTTACTACAGTGTCTTTAACGCTGTTATCCTTGCATGTCTTCCAAATCTATTACCACCAATTCTAACCTTGCTTGGAACCTTCACTTATTAATCTCATGGTGATATTTAAATGTATCTAAAATCCAAATTTTCTCCCTTGAGAAATATCTAAAATATTTAAATATATCTATTTAAAATTTTTTATTTAAATAAAAATATTTAAATAAATAAAAAAATAGCTTGCACTATTTTTTTTTCTCAAATTTAAAGGTATCATCGCCATTTAAACTAATAATTTAAACTAGAAACTCTGTATTCCATCTTTGAGGTTTTTTCTGTTTTGTTTTGTTTTGCTGTTACTGTTCTATATTCATGAAATTTCTGTAGTCCAGGCACTCCATGTGCACATAAATTATTTCAATAATCTCTTAAGTAACTTATTTTTCTTTAATCTCTATCACCACTTCATTCACTTTCTAACATGTCATTGTAATTATGGTTTAAAGCAGAGAAATAATTATGCCAATTCTGTTTAAGTCTCTTAATTTCCTCTCCCTTTCACATTGGAATAAATACAAATGTTTCCACAGTTTTTCAGATGCTTTGCACATTTTTACCAACCAGCCTCTCTCACCATTCTTTCCACACTCCATCATACAATTTTCCCTTTCTCACGCCATGCAATTTTGTGTACCAATTACTGCCCTCGCTGTCTGACAAACGGCTATCCATTGTTCAAGTCCAAACAAACAAAAAAACCAAGAACATAAAAATTAATTTTAAGAATAATAAAAATATCTAATATTTTTAACATTTTACAATATATCAGGACTTGCTTTAAGGCCTTTATACCTAAAATTTTATTTAATATTTATAGCAACCATATTAAGTAACCCATAGTTTTAATAAGAGGCTAAATTTCACCAAAAATCTAGATCTTTCTTTCTTAAACATATCTGAACTTTTTAAAGCTTTGTATGGGCCTCCATGTCTTCACTTAAATAAATGGGTTTAATGATTGAATCCATTTCATAGGGTAGTTACAAAGATTTTATTAGTTATACATCTGAAGCATTCGGAACAAAAACTAGCATATGGTACTAATATACATATTATATGCAATTATTATTAATCACTACTATTCTCTAATGACTCAAATATCATTCCCCCTATGAGCAGTGATATCTGAGTCATTAGGGGATAGTAGTGAATAATAACATAATCTGTTATATTATTAATAACATAATAGATTGTTATTAATATTATTATGTTATTATTAATGATCTGCCATGATTACTTCATTTAGAATACGTTTTCTATATTTATCTGATACCTCTAATACCTCTACTACCATGCAAGCACACTGTATATTTGTATTGTGTTTGTGGTGTTTAACTCTGATTATCCCCAAATTTGGTGATTATATTTTAAAAAATATATTTATTGTATATATTTATTTTTACAGATCTCCAGTGTCTCATCATCAGTGTTTAATAAATGTGTTTATATATAACTCGTGGTTACCTACATCTCAGTTGTTTAAGGAAGGTAACCAAAGAGCAAGAATGACAGTTAAGCTGATAAATATCATTTTATAATTGAGTCTTACATCCTGAAGAGAATGTTTTCTAAGACCTCTCAGCCCCTCCTTCATCAGCTGGAATCTTACATGGGAGACATCCGCTTGGTAGCCACTTTTGATTTTCTGCTCTGTCGTTGGTGTTGCTCTCTGAATTCTAACCAAACATAGCAGCATCATTTCTCACTAATGCTCACCTCTCATCCCTTTAGCAAGTGAGGGAAGAAAATGGCTGACCTTTCCCCACCAACTCTAAAATGTCAATTGTACATCTAAGCAATGTTCTTTATCAAATCAGTTTTCTTAGACTTTTCTTATGAGAACTTGAGACAAGTTCTCTCAAGGGCAAGATAGAGAAATATGACTAGCACTTCAAATTATCATATTAAAATAACTTTTCTTTGTTTCCCCAACTCTAATTTTGAATGTGTCACAGACAACACAATTCTCTCCAACAAATTTGTAAACTAATAGCATACTCAATATGAAGTAGTCCATAAATGGATATGAAAATACTTTTTAAGTCATTATTTTGTTTTAGATTCTTTAGTTTGGCATCCTGGTATCCATCTGCAGGACCAAAGTCATCTTAATCATTTCTCTGCATGCAAATAAAACTACTAAAGGCTCATTCTAATATGCCAGAGTTCACGAGGTGAGAATATGAATTAATTTACAATGACTCTTAGAGTATAAAATTAAATTAAGTAGGAAGAGCATAAATATTAAATCAGTAAAACATTGTCAGCACCAGGAATTATTGCTATTTTTATTGCTATATGCAAAATGTTGCAAACTTTCTCTCTTGCAAGTGAATCTTAATAGTATGTACTGAAAATTCATTCACTCTCACCTTTTTCTGGTGGAAAGTCATAAGAAAGCAGCCTACAAAACATTATTACCAGCACTGATTGCAACTATCCAAGTCAAGTACTACTTACTCAATTAATCTTTCAAGATCACAAATTTGACCTGCCAGTTTCCTTTAAATCAAATGTATTTTACTATATCGCCTATTCTGTTATCACTTGAATTTAATACACAAATAATATACCTTATTTTGTTTTTGTCTTCTCCTATATGACCTTTCACTTATGGCTGTATTCAAACATTAAAAAGAAATTCTCACATCAAGACTGTGAGAAGACAAAAACAAAATAAGGTATTTTTTTTTCATTTTATAAGCACTTGGTTTTATTGCACAGAAGCAATTGAAAGTGGACTCCAGTGGAAAGTGGGCCCTGGCATAATTCAGTGGCCAGTGCCCGGTCCCACCTGGGTCGCTATTCTAGAATAGAGAGCTCTGGGCTTGACCACTTTTTTGGAAAACAGAAGGCACTTGGGAATAGGTTAAGACATCTCAAGCATAATGTGTTCCAACTGCTCATTCATTATTGCGGTCATCTGTCAGTTGCACATAGAGGCAATAAATGCACTTATTCGGAAACGGGGGACAGTTTTCATAGCCAAGTGTTTACGTGTGGCATTTGGCATATATCACATTCAGCTACATAAGCTATCATAACATAACTGTCCATCACCTGGGGAGGGTGTTGGGGCAGGGGGCTAGGAGTGCCCTCTCTTGCTAACTTATAGCTAACAGAAATTCCTGTTTAAAGAAGGAGGCCCTGTCATTTAAGCAGTTTCTTCTTACATAAAGAGAGAAAAAGTGAAAATTGCATTACCCTGATCCTTGAGCTCCAGGACCTTCTGAGTTTCTTTGGCTGCTCCGGACGTTTCTTTCTCCCTGCCTTACTTCGCCTTGGCGGTTTGTCTTCTGTGGCCTTCTCTGGAGGCCTGCTGTCTTTTTGGTCTGTGCTGGAGGATTTTTCAGCCTTTTCCGCCTTAGGTTTGCTGGGCTCCTTTGAGAGGGTCTTGTCATCCTCCTTGGCTTTGGCCTCTGTCTTGGGTTTCTCTTCAGGCTTCTTGGCCTCGGTGGCCTTCTCCTCTTTGGTGATTTTCTCTGGTGCTGCCGCTGCTGCCTCCTTCTCTGCTGGTTTGCTGGGTTCCTTGGCCTTAGCATCATCTGATTCCTTCTTGGCCACCTCTGTCTTCTCTTTGGGTTTAGCGTCTTCCTTCACCTCCACCTTGGCAGGAGCCTCCTTCTCTGGGGTGGCTGCTTTTTTCTTATCTTCAGCCTCTTCCTTTTTAGCTTTGACTTTGGATTCTTTGGGCAGGTTCCTTTTTTCCACCTCAGGCTTTGGAGCCTCCTTCTTGGGTGCCTCCTCTTTCTTGCTGTTCTTCTCCTCCGTTTTTGGCATGGTGGGAGCTTTCTCTTCTTCTGCCTTCTTTGGGGGCTCTTTGACTTTCACCTCCTGGGGCTTCTCCTCCTTCACTGGAGACTTCACCTCTTCCTTCTTTGGGATCTCCTTCTCGGGGGCCTTGGTATCCTCCTTCAGGGGAGACTTTGCCTTCTCTGGGGATTTGACCTCCTCCTTGACAGGGCTTTTGGCCTTTTCGGGGGATTTGTCTGCAGGAGACTTCGCTTCCTCCTTTGCTGGAGTCTTGGCTTCTGGAGACTTCACATCAAGAGTCTTGGCCTTCTCAGGGGACTTGGCCTTTTCAGGGGACTTTGCTTCTTCTTTCACTGGGGACTTGGCCTTCTCAGGAGACTTGACTTCAGCTGGAGATTTTGCTTCTTCCTTCTCTGGGGACTTGGCCTTCTCAGGGGACTTTGCTTCCTCCTTCACTGGGGACTTAGCCTTTTCCGGGGACTTGACCTCAGCTGGAGATTTTGCTTCTTCCTTCACTAGGGACTTGGCCTCAGCCGGTGACTTTGCCTCTTCCTTTGCTGGGGACTTGGCCTCCTTGAGGCACTTGATCTCAGCTGGAGATTTTGCTTCCTCTTTCTCTGGGGATTTGGCCTCAGCCAGTGACTTTGCCTTTTCCTTTGCTGGGGACTTGGCCTTCTCAGGGGAGTTGACCACAGCTGGTGATTTTGCTTCCTCTTTCTCTGGAGACTTGGCCTCCGACGGTGACTTTGCCTCTTCCTTTGCTGGGGACTTGGCCTTCTTGGGGGACACGACCTCGGCTGGCCTCAGCCGGTGACTTTGCCTCTTCCTTCGCTGGGTTCTTGGCTTCCTTCTCTGGGGTTGAGGCCTCTTCTGCTGCGGGAGACTTTGCTGCTTCTTCTCCCCCTTCTGCCTCCTCCTCTTGAGCCCCCTCTTCCTCCTTGCCCTCCTCCTCTTTGGCCTCTTTCTCCTCTTATTCAGTCACTTCTTCAGTCACTTGGGTCTCCACCATCTGTTCCTCCACAATCACAGGTTCTTTCTTAGACTTCTCTAGGACTTTGATCTGCTCTTCGCTTTTGAACTTTATGTGTGTGGACACGGAGGGAATTTTGGGGAATCCTTCTGGAAGTGAGAAAGGAATTGGGCCAAAGCCAATCTGACAGTCTTCACCTTCCAAGAGTTTTCTGTAAGCGGGTATCTCTATATCCAGAGCCATCTTGACATTGAGCAGGTCCTGGTATTCCCGCAGCTGGGCTGCCATCTCCCACTTGGTGTTCCTCAGTTCGACGTCCAACTGCTAAATGGCTTCCTGGTAGGAGGCAATGTCGGCTTGATGACGGTCCTCCAGCTCAGAGCGCTGCCTCTCCAGGGAGTCCTTGGTGCTTTTCATTGCCTCCAGCTCTGTAGTCCTGGCCTGCAAGTGATTCCGGTCCTCAGTTATCTTCTCCTGCGCTGAGCGCACGGCGTCTGTATTCACCTTGGCTGCCTCTGACGGTCGGTCCAGCCTCGCTCGGAACCACTCTTTTGACTGCAGTGTGCTCTGCACTGCGTGGCCTTCAAGCTGCCCACGGATCTCGCGCAGCACCGACGTCACGTCACACTTCAGGGCGTCCCGTGCCTCTGCCTGTACCTGCGCCTGCGCGGAGCCGCAGCCTTGGATCTGGCTGAGCAGTTCGCCCACCCTCTCCTGGTGGTGGCGCCGCAGGTAGCCGCACTCCTCCCACAGCGCCTGCGCGGCCTTCTACAGTTCCACGCGCGTCGCCTCGGCTTCCTGAGCGAAGCGCGCGAGCCGCAGGCTTGGCCTTCTCGCGCTGCCGGGCATTGTCGTTGAGGCGTTGGCGCACGTGTGCGACGTCCTCGAGCAGGTGCTCCTGTTTCAGGCGCAGCAGACCTTGCGCCGAGCCCAGGCACCGCGCCGCACGTCTCGCGGACCTCGCGGTCGTACAGCTCGCCCATTGCGGCGCGGCCTGCCTGCTGCTGTCGCAGCGCCGCCGCCTCGCCCTCCAGGCTATGGTTGTGCGCCTTCAGCTGCCGCACCTTGTCGATGTAGCCCGCAAAGCGGTCGTTCAGCGCCTGCAGCTGCTCCTTCTCAGTGCGCGCTGCGGCCGCTGCCACCACGTAGCCCTCCGGCCAGTTACTCAGCGTTTCCGGCGAGTAGGTGCTCGAGGCGGTGCGCCGTGGAAGAGGCTGGGCTTGGCGGACACGGAGCTCACAGACGTCCACGAGTGGAAGCTGCTGGAGGAGCCGGCGGCCCAGCGCGTAGTGGAGGCTGCCGCCGCTGTGCAACGACGCAAACGGGACGCCCAGCAGCGCATCCGCCCCGCTAAAGCTCGTCATGGCCAGAGAAGGTGTGCGTGGCCGGGACGGGAGGTACTTTTTTTCTTTTTTCTTTTTTTAATTTTAAATGCCAAAAAAATGTCCATTATATTGGTCAGGGGTGCAGTACAGGCACCACATAGTTGTCTGCAGGAGCTTGAGGGGCCTTGTGTGGGATGTAAGCGGAGGTGGGTGCGGGAGACTGAGGCCAGGACTCTCCTTGGGGTTTGGGGGCTTGGCCTGGGTGCGTTTTCTGGACGGACTCTAGGGCTCCAGGGGCACAGTCGTAGGGAGTCGGGCGGCCACTGGGGATAATCAGCGGAGTCCTTGGGGCGCACCTCATTGGGACCGGGGGTCCTGGAATTGTGGGGGACAAAAAGGCTCTGCAGCCTTGTCTGAGGGGTCACACTGACAAAAGACGGGAAGCTCACCGCCGCCCACCCCCGCCGCCATGGGGCTGAGGGCCACCCAGAAGACGCTGTTGCCGCTGCGCTCCATTGACTACATGGTGCGCCTGTTTGCTGCCGAGTTGGGCCAAGAGGAGCTGGACCTGATTCTCCTCTCCTTGGTGCTGGGCTTCGTGGAGCATTTTCTGGCTGTCAACCGCATCATCCCCACCAATGTGCCCAGGCTTACCTTCCAGCCCAGCCCCACCCCTTACCCTCATGGTGTCCTCACGTACTTTCCCGTGAACGACCTGTCCATCATCGCTGCCCCCATGCCCGTTTCACCGCCCGATCCGAGGTTACGTCGACTTGTCCCTCTACCCTCGAGAGGGGGGGTGTCTCCAGCCGTGAGCTGGTGAAGGTCTCCGATATCATATGGAACAGCCTCAGCCTCTCCTACTTCAGATTGGGCCCACATCCAGTCCGTCTTCAGCTTCATCACAGGCACCAAATTTGACAGCTCCAATGTGGCCTTTGCCGTGGTTGGGGTCTGCCAGGCCCTGGGTCCCCGGGATGTCCTCCTCGCCCTGTCTGAGGATCATGCCTGGGTAGTGTTTGGGCCCAATGGGGAGCAGACAGCTGAGGTCACCTGGCATGGCAAGGGCAGTAAGGACTGCAGGGGCCAGACAGTCAACGCCGGTGTGGCTGAGTGGAGCTGGCTGTACCTGAAAGGATCATACATGTGCTGTGACCGCAAGATGGAGGTGGCGTTCATGGTGTGTGCCATCAGCTCTTCCATTGACCTGCACACTGACTCATTGGAGCTGCTGCAAGTGCAGCAGAAGATGCTCTGGCTGCTTTATGATCTGGGACATCTGGAAAGGTAGCCCATGGACTTAGGGAACCTGGCAGATCTAGAGGATCTGGAGCCTACCCCTGGCCGGCCAGACCCACTCACCCACTACCACAAGGGCATTGCCTGAGCCAAAACCTACTATCGGGATGAACACATCTACCCCTGCATGTACATGGCTGGCTACCACTGTCACAACCAAAGTGTGTGCTAAGCCCTGCAGGCCTGGGCTGACACGGCCACTGTCATGCAGGACTACAACTACTGTCGGGAAGACGAGGAGATCCACAAGGAGTTCTTTGAAGTAGCCAATGATGTCATCCCCAACCTGCTGAAGGAGGCAGCCAGCTTGCTAAAGGTTCTGCCTTCCAGGACCCTGAGTGCTTTGCCCACCTGCTGCGATTCTATGACAGGATTTGCAAATGGGAGGAGGTCAGTCCCACGCCTGTGCTGCATGTGGACTGGGCCACCTTCCTTGTGCAGTCCCTAGGCCGTTTCGAGGGATAGGTGCGGCAGAAGGTACGCGTAGTGAGCCAGGAGGCCGAGGCGGCTGAGGCAGAGGAGCTGTGGGTCGAGGAAGCCCAGGAAGGCCGGTGGCGGGGCCCACGGCAGGATTCCAAGCCAGAGGAGCCCCTGCTGCCCAGGAAGCCAGCACTGGACAAGGGCCTGGGCGCCAGCCAGGGTGTGATGTCGGGACTCCCCCCCTCCCCCGGCCCCAGAAACCCCGTGGGACAGTCCCTGGCACAGCCCAAGGCCCTGAAGGTGGCAGCACGGCTCAGGCGCAGCGCCCGCAGCATCACCACCGCCGGAGGGTCCAGTGCTCATTTTCCAGAGCGAGAAGATGAAGGGCATGAAGGAGCTGCTGGTGGCCACCAAGGTCAACTCGAGTGCCATCAAGCTGCAACTCACAGTGCAGTCTCAAGTACAGATGAAGAAGCAGAAGGTGTCCACACCTAGTGAATACACTCTGTCTTTCCTCAAGCGGCAGCGCAAAGGCCTCTGAACTACTAGGGGCTTTGGACCACTTGTGGGGACCCAGGCCCTGCCCTTAGTTCCCCCACTCTGAGCCCATGCTGTGCCCCAGCCCAAGGGGGACAGGCCTTACCCCTACCCGAACCCAAGGCTCCAGGTCCCGAGTACAGTCTACATCAAACCCACGATTTTCTCCAGCTCAGAACCCAGGGCCCTGCCCCAGTCATTAGAATATAGGTCTCTTCCCAGAATCCCAGCCAGCCAATGGAAACCTCACCCTGGGTCCTAATTATCTTTAAAGGCGCAACACCTTGAAACCCAAGCTCCACCTCAGAACGGAGCGCTTACCTAGAGCCAGACCAACGTTACTCAGGGGTGGCTGCTCCGAGCTTGTAGGAGCTGAGATTTCGTCCTTAACCCAACGAGCATAGGTTCTGCCTCCAGCCTGGGAGCCTAGGACCCTACTCAGTCCCTAGGAGTATGTTTCTGTACTTCAGAATTCCATATCTTGCGAATCCAAGTCCCCTACTCCCAAAGAACTTGAGTCCTGCTCTAGAATTTGGAAATCTAGCTTCCTCTCCTTCCTGTCCCGAGTCTGGGACACGAAATTCTACCCCCAGCCTATGAGCATCCTGAGCCCCGCCCTCTTCCTGACCAAACTGGCCCCGGATCAGAGCAGGACCACCCTTCCGACCCTCTGGGAACCTCCCAGAGGTCCAACCCATCTCGGAGCATCCGGGAGGAAATCTGCAGAGGGTTGGGAGTGGGTGACAGGAGCCTGATCTCTTCCTGTTTTGTACATAGATTTATTTTTCAGTTCCAAGAAAGATGAATACATTTTTATTAAAAAAAAAAAAAAGAAAAAAAAAAAAAGAAAAGCGCTTAGCTAATGGCTTCTTTCCATCCAAACTATAGCACCACCTTATGCTACCCTGCTTCCTCTCCCTGAACCTGCAGCTGGAGTTGCTCCAAAGGCTGTGGCAAGGGAGTTCCCACATAAGAGTGTCCCAGACTCTCCTGAGATGGGGCCAGTTGGGATTACAAAGAAAGAAGCGTCAAACACCAGTGTCATAATTCCAAAGCATTAATTAAGAGAACTTACACAGAGAGATGTAGCATCTTCATGATGGACAGAGAAAGGATGTTCTACCTAGGCGAGTCCATAGCGAGGTGGTTGGGACAAGAATTTATATGCGGGTTTAAGGAATTTGGCTCAGAACCATGAGGCCAATCTCCTTCAGTGTTTTGAACAACAGCTTATACACCTTTATCAGGGCCTGGATACATGTAAGGCTCCAGCTTGGGTTCAGCCTGATGGTTAAAACATGCAGCTAAGTCACAGAGCCGTCAAAGCATTCTGTTTCTTGGTCAGGACACAGAAAGAAAGCAGTGGGTTTTGAGGAACCCTACATCACCAAATTCCGGAATCCAAATAAAATACATTTTAATATGTATCTAGTTCTACTTGAATTCTATTATTTTGTTAGTGGTGTTATTCTTTATACCAGTAAACAATGATGGATTCCCATAAGGCCTGAAAAATTGTTATGATCTGCCAAGATCAGCTCTACTCCAATATTTGGAGATTTGGATGTACATTCTAGATATTACTATAGAAAATGCATTTTTTTAATGAGAAAAGAAGTAATTTATTCAAATAACTTAAATCAAAATAGCAATGAGGTACCATTTCAACTATAAAATTGGTAAATATTTTAAAATGAGAATATCTAGTGTTATTGAAGTTATTAAGCCTATATTTACAATGAGATAGTTGATACAAAGTTGTTATGTGAAAGTTGGATTGTTTGTATTTTTAATTGTCTACTTTTTGTTTATGTGTACTTTTCATTTTCTATAATGAACATGAAGTACTTTGCAATAAAATATATACCTTAATCACCCCTCCTTTTAATTGAAAGCAGTATTGCAGTTTTAATTTCTCTCTTTTTGATTATCTTCTCCATACAAACGCACTCCAATTGCAATTTCTTTTGTTTCTTCTTAGAAGGTCTAATTTTCATTCTGAAATTGTGCATATAAGGCTTTTCAGGACTTTCTTCATTTTCTTCATGTGCTTAATTAAATTGAGCTTACTTTCTGAATTATTCTATCACAACAGGTTTACATTTATTATTTATTTTCTGTTTTTTCACATTGCAAATAAAAATTTTATATATTAGCTACAACATTTGTTTTGAAATACATATACCGTGTGGAATGCTAAATATAACTAATTAAAAATGCATTACCTCATATGCTTTTCTTTGTGATGATGACACAGAATTACCATCTTAGAAATTGTTGCGAATGTAATACATTGTGAGAAAGTTCATTTCCTAGCCATTGTGATCAGATAGAAATCACATAGGTTAGAATTAATGAAACACAAGCATATATGGAGGGATAACAGTGACTAATAATATTCAGCTTTTTACTAAAACAGAGGTATAAATAGAGCATGTTTTTGTTGAAGTTATACACATCATTAGTCTGTGTACTGGATTCTTGGAAGCCAGACTTTATTACTGAAAAATAGATTAACAAAATAAAAACTAAGACTGTGAATTTGTTTGGTACCATCATTATGTCTTTGGATTAATACAAATTTTTGCAAAATTTTTATATAGAGCTTCATTTAGTATTAAAAATTTCTGACCCCCTTCTAAAAGTGTTGCTTTTAGTAATTACATAGGAATATGTCTGCTATTTCACTATCACATGAGAGTTACATTAACTTTTGTGTAAACTATATAAGGAGTCCTACAGTGATCATAATGGTTAATTATCTTATTCTTATTTACGTCATTCTTAGTAATAAGTAATTTTAAAAAAATATGTGTGAATGCTTAGTTATGTGTTTTAAATGGACTGAGAAAAAAACTGTGTGCTTGAAAATATTTAAACTTCAGCAGTCAGGTGCACTGAAAAGGATACATGAAACTTTATTGCTCAAATGAATGGGTAAAGTACAGCAAAGATGAAAAGATATAAATGATGATACAGAACAGATCAAAATAAGAAAAGTCAAAACTGTACAACTTCTATTAGTAATTTTATAAGTCCCTGTGTATCTGGGATATTTCCAGAAACGTTAGTTATTAAAGCAGTGGTTGGTTAGAAAATACATGCTATGTAAGTGTTGAATGATAACACATGTAAGAAAATGAAAGAGATTATTTTACAACATTTTACATGAAGAAGATTGAGAAAATATACTCATTTATTTTCTTAATAAAGTTCCTATATATTTTGATTATAAAAGTGTCATTAATATTTTTCTAATGAAATATAAATTATATAGAAGTACAAGTAATTAAAAGCAGTGTACATTAAGAAAAATGAGAAAATAGCATGATATATGCAACTTAATAATTGATATATGCAACTCAATAATGTGCAATTTAAATATATAAATTTAAATAAAAATTATTAAAATATTTAATACCTTGGCTGACATCCTGAAATGCATTTATTTATATTTAGATGTATACAAAGAATTATATATTTATTGTCTTTCTTATACATTATAAACAGGGTAACAGTTGTGGTGTTCTTGGTCAAAAAAATAAGCCAAAAAGGTACTATTAAAAATGAGGAATGAAAAGATAATGTAACAAGAATTGGGCTGAGATAATAGTTTCCTTAACTCTTGATTGTGGTTTGAAGATAAGGAGCAGACTGCCTTGCAGAGCATCTTTAAAGAAAAAAAAATCCCTTGCAATTGGTACACCTTTTCAGAGCTGCTGTACAATCAATTGAAGAGGGGTCTGCTTCAACACATTTAGGCAAAGAAAGAAAATTGGAAACTTTTATAACTCTATTTCACCATTTACCTTTCAAAATCTAGAGAGTAGGAGCCTTAGCTTTTTTTTTTTCTTTTTCTTGAAAAAGGAGGTTGAATCAGTTCCCTCTTCAATTGATTACATTGGGCAATAGTTAAAGCAATCTAAAATCTGATATGTGGAAGCTCTTCATAGCCTCAAAAAGCTAACTTTAAGTGACAGTTGATTTCACCAAGTTTTCTTTTAAAACTGTTATCCACTGACAAAGGAAAGAAGATTCGTTTTTAATTTTCAAAAACTGGTTATATATTTGTAAAAATTATACTTTGATAGAAATTAATATCTAATGTTTTATAGGAAAAAACAGAGTGATTTATTTACACATGTACTTATTTGTGTATTTTATATAGATCTAAGTTTATAATGTTCTTCATAATAGAAAAGTTTTAGAAATAGAAAAAAAAAGGAAGGAGTTGGTATAAAATATAATCCGTCTTAAAATTAGCTTTTATGTGGCTAGTCTGGCACAAGGATCACATCAAACATATGACATTTTAAAAATAGTATATTTCTGTAATGTAAAAGTAATTTGTCTTTATTTAAGACTCCTAAAAATGCACAGTGTAATTCCCTTGACAACATAAGCAGAGCTTATAATTCCTCCTGCTCTTACCTCATTTCTTTCTCATAACACCTCACATCCACAATAGATGTTTCAGACTTTTTAATGCCAACTCAAGGGTTCTGAAATTTTCTGCAGGAGTCAACCCAGGGCTGGCACTTTCTTGTATTTCCCTCTTTCTCTCTGACTTATAAGATCTCTTCCACCAATTACTGTATCCCGCATTGAAGATCAAGATGGTCTGGAACCTCTTAATCCTTCTGCTTACTCCAGTTACCCTGATTATATATTACAAAGACCCAGGAATTTAGTAAAAACCAGGTTCTCAGTAACAGACTGAGGAAGAGCTTTTGTGTCCATGTCTATATTAATATCTTTATATCCACATGCTCTCACACTCAGAAACATATGTATACCCTAAATATATTATAAATTAGCAAAATAAAACTGATGAAGTGCAGTATAGTGATTCATCTAAACCTTAAAGATGGCCAAAATATATACATCACTGCCAATACTGTTTTGCTGACCTACATTAGAGACATATCTTTGGTGAATTCTATTGCTTTTATCTCTAGACTTACTAATTTGTGAAAGTTGAATTTGTTGAAAAAAAAATACACCATTAGTTGCTGCTGGAACATTTTATTATTTAATATGCTGTTCTATATGTATAATACCATTGTATAAAATATATGTACAAACTTTATAGAACTGCTCAGTAATGTCATATAAAAATATATTTATATATTTTACTATTTGTATAAGAACAACATGTTATTGTGGTGGAGAACATTTGGTAATACTTTCGTTTCTCAAAGCAAAGTCCCAGAACACTTCTGCAGCATTTACACAAAGGCAAGCCAAAATGTGTTCTGCGAGTATTAGCCCATCATTTATCTCCTTCTTAAGAGAGAGTTGATGTGCTGTACATTCTGCGTCTCTCACCCCAAAACCAGAAGGGAGGGATTATTGACTATTCATCTGATCACATGAGGAGAGACTGAAAACAAATACTCCAAGAGCTTAGCTTCAAGTCCCTACTCTGGAGGGATATGCAGAGTAGCCTGATTCACGCTGGAAGAGTCTAAATATAAGAGGTTATGGCTGGTCAGTTCCAGCAGCACAATGGGAAGTGACTATTTTTTGAATGGCCAGAGTTTCATGGTCAAAGGATGTGTAAAGCTCTCTACGCCAGGTCTGGGCCTCATGGAAGGAAGTTAGACTGCATTTCTTTGAGAAGGACAATATCTAAAAGGCTTTCCTGAAAGTTTAGATCTTAACAGAGATACTGGCATCAGAAACTAAGGCTAAGAGAGACATCTTTAAATTCTAGGGGTTTTTACTTGTTTTTTACAGACCTTGAGGAATAAAGATCTCCTAAGAAGGCACATAAACATCCATGAGAGAAAGAATCTGTGTGTGCAGTGAACTTCCCATGATGGATAATATGACCAGATTAAGTCCATATTACTAAGGTAAACTGTTACTTTTATGTACGTTTCTGAATGTTGTCTCTTTCAAAATTATGGGCACCTGAGACAGGATCTGGAATGTTAAGGAGTCAATGAATGAAAATGGGAGTAGAAACTGACCACATGCTCCAGTGTAAGTTTCTTAGCCTAATTTGAAGGAGGAGAAAAATAAACTATATGAAAATTTGGAACTTTGATATTATACTGGCTTGAATTTTTTATATGTGCAAAAAATAGTGTTTTATTATCTGAAAATGACTAAAACAGCTCTGAAATGTTTCTAAGGTTTTATTTCACAGTAGCAATATTTTGCACATGGAATACATTTAATGAAATATTAGTGAGAAATAGTAAAATTGTTTTTTGCTTCCCTCCTTCAGTGAAATTCATTCAATACAGTGTTACATGTAATTAAAAACTTTTAAAAAATAGGATAAAAATATTGTTTCTTGCATTTTCTAGATAAAAAATGAGGTAAACATTTTATTAGGTAAGTTGAATGTTAAAATAAAATATAATAAAAAGGAAAATAAATTGGTATTTGATCAAGAGAAGACAGAATTGACTCTAAATCCTAGTTCTAAAATAATGCAATTTTCCATGAAATATGGTTGCTCATTTAGTATTGAAAGAGTTTAGTTATATGAATTATTGTTAGCCAGTTAAATAATTTGATGAGAAATCCAATTTAATTAAATGACATTTTATTTAGATGTTTTATTATAAATAGACTTCTGTATTAAACCTCCTCAAATACAGTTTTATTACTTTTGATGTCTGTTCAATATTTTACATATAAATAGAAATATATTGATAAATTGTCATTTTTTATAATGTTTGTTACATATTTTAAAGTCCCTAATATTTCTAAGTCTATTTTTAGATGGGTTAAAATGTTATAGAAACTAAGATGTGTTTTATGAGCATTTAACCAGTGCCTCCAGACATATTCATATGCTTTTAAAAACCAAGTATCTATAGGCATTTGAACTACTAATGCATTTAAAGTTAGATTTTAGTGATAGAACTGTATTCATAGATTGCTAAACTAGAAAATTGTGCCTTAATATGAAGTTTTTAAAAATAACAGAATGATGTGCAGTTCACAATTAAATAGAGAGGAACTTATGCCCCAACTCCTGAGAACAGTGCAGCTACATAAATTCTTCATAATTCTTCTGTTCAACAGATTTTTCTGACATCCCCATTTACTTATTTATTCAATTACTTATTTATGTCATTATGGACACACTGATATTTGTTTTGTATTCTAGGTTATAATCCAATACTGCTTCATTAATTTTCTGATTCAATTGCTTCCAGCATTGGTCATTAGAAATTTTTGCAATGGGGTTTTATGTCCCTTTGGCATTCTCCTACCGGTATGTTTTTCTAGTTTTCTTTATTTCGGTTTGCTTGCCCATGGCAAATTTCTTTGAAATAGTATAGTACAGAAAGAGAAGAGGAGAGAAGAGTAACTTTACAGCGGTGATAAGTGACAAACACTAACCTCAAGCTAGGTTAACTTCAACAGTGATGTCATGTTTATACTAGGTACCCTTGATGTGATGTGATGAGAATGATGCTTTTTCTATCTGTTCTTCCTCCCCCAAATCCATAACACAAATATAATCATGAGAATGATAGGAGTCAAACCCCAGTGAGGGCATTCTACAAAATAATTGATCAATAATCCTCAAACCTGTTGAGATCATCAAAAGCAGAAAGTCTGTGAACAATCACTGCAGAGAGGCCAACAGAGATAATAAAACTAGATGTAATGTGGCATCCTGGATGGGATCCTGAAACAGAAAAGTCATGACAAGTAAAAATTAAAGAAAACAGAGTGACTTATGGACTTCAATTAATAATAATAATGTATCAATATTGGTATTTTAATTGTGACAAATAATAATAAGGGAAACTGGGCTTGGGGTATATAATAACTCATTTCCAGAACTTTTGTAAATATTAAACTATTCTAAAATTTAAAAAGGTTATTTAAAAGATAATATGAAGATAATCATTGATTCATGTAAGATAATTAATTACCATTGATTGATATAAGTTACAAATATCTAACAAAGTTTAAGAAATGGAAGACAAACTTTACAATCAAGTTTAAACTTTGCTTTGGACTTAATATTTACTTTTAAATATAGATTCAATTTTTCAAACTCTTTCAATCCGCAAGTAAAATGATAATTCCAAAGACAGAATAGCTAGATGAATATAAATAATGCATGCAAGTAGTATTTAAATTACAATTAAGCTAGTTATCCAAAATCTGTTGTTGAAAGAAAATTGGAAGAGGGAAACACCCTGCATACATTTAAATGTTTTAAATGGATGCCTTTTTAAAAATGTATCACATACTCCTACGTTTTATGTGTTTTTAATTTATCATGGCATGCTGTGTTTGTGGCTATAGAGATGTATCCAGATCTTTAGTACATAGGATGAGATGGTTTACCCTACTAGTTTCCAATCTGGCGTATGTTGGAATTACATGCAGAACACAATTGTCCAGTTGTGTTTGAACCTCTGGAGTTGAGAAACAAGCATTAACATTTTTTAAACATTTTTCAGGTGATTCTAAATTTGGGCCAGATTAGAAGTGACTGTAGTTCATGAATAATCCTCATGTGAACAGCAAGATACAACTTCTCATGCAGTTGATGTCTTTCTGTGTTCATGTGTTCTGAGTAACACGCAAGTCATACCACATTATCAAGGAGTTAATGTTAACTTTTATTCTCCTACAGAATGTAAACTTTTCCTCTCTTCTGTCTCATTATTGGCTATTTTCTTATCTGCTCTAGCTCACAATGTTTGCTTTTATTTATAATCTCCATTTATCACAGATATCAGTACAGTCTTAAAGATACCACTCAAATATTTTCTCACAGGTGCTTCTAGCACTGTCCTCTCAAGACTTCTACCATTTGCTCTTCTCTTTAGTTCCATTTGTGAGGTTTTTGACTTTTTAAATTTCGACTTTTTTGTTTTATTTTCTGATTTCTACATTCTTGTGTCTTTTGCCGCTAGCCACTTTACTCAAACAATAACAAATAGGTTGAAAACATTGATGTTATTATAAGCATCATCCACCAGATAGATAAATTATTTTCTTATACCGAATGACCCAACCCATCATAGTACTTTGAATTGATGTTGAAGTCTTAAAACCCTCTGCTGCATTCATAATGGTTATTTCTGTGCCACCAGTTGCTTGGAGATCACATTTCCCCCCTTTCATTGTGGTTGTTGCTGCTGTTTGTATTATGCTTAATGTTGTAGCCATTTAAGTCAGTGCCAGAATATTCCTTAAAAGATGAGACCTACAATTTTGCTCCTAGTGTAATGTAACAGAGTGATCTGGTGGACAGAATATAGATAGATTACTTTGATATTATCGTATCTTCTGAATCTTTGCTAAAAACTATACGCATTGAATAAGATGTTTTTTAGTTAATTGAAAATATAATAGCAAATTCCTTCTTATATCATAACTCAATTCTATGGCAAGACAGATACTTTTCCTGAGGGTTGGAAAGAGTGGTGGGTAGCCCCATTAGGCCTGAGAGATAATAATTTTATGAAGTTGTGATTTGTATCCAGAGTAGTGAAATAATCCAGATGGATTCAAATTTTATATGACATCTTGGCAGTAGATGTTTATCACAACATAAATCCTTCATGTAAATTAAGGGAAGGTAAATATAAATTTGAAGACAAAGTTATTACAGGTCATTTATTTTTGAATAACTAAAGAAGTATAGAGTGGCAGAAGTATGTAAATGTTCCTAACCCTGTTAACAGGGACAGAATAAAATGGATTCAAATGCAGACTTCACTTCTTAATGTAGCAGCTTCTAGAATATGGCACTTTCCTCAGTTTATCCTATCATTCTCAATGATAATTTCAAAGACATCACAATTTTTAAAATGTTCCTGGGTGTGTGTGCATAGCAATACATTTTATTTGTCTACACATAAAAATTAACTTACCAAATATTTTTTAAGTGTTTGATTAAAACTGATGTAACTTGTCCACGGACCTATGTATAATTCTACATAGCAAACTATACATTCCTGATCTAGAATATATATAGAGAGATGTGTAAGGAATCTGAGGTCATTAGTTATTCCTAGATTATAGAGTGTATGAGTTCTATTTGATCAATTTATTCAACTTTTGCTTTGCATTTGGACTATTATATACTCAATATTTAGTAAATATTTGCAGAACAATGAATATACAAAGTTTAGGTCATCTCATACTAACCTCTTTTCACAGTGACTGTAGAGCTTACAGGATCTTAATTGCATGCAATACTGGGGTCCACTGGTGTATTAGTCTGTTTTCACACTGCTAATAAAGACATTCCCAAAACTGGAGAATTTACAAAAGAAAGAGGTTTAATGGACTTACAGTTCCCCATGGCTGGGGAGGCTTCGCAATCATGGCGGAAGGTCAAAAGCATGTCTCACATGGTGGCAGACAAGAGAAGAGAGTTTAGGTAGGGAAATAAATTCCCCTTTTTTAAGCCATCAGATCTGGAGAGACTTATTCACTATGATGAGAACAGCACAGGAAACACCTGCCCCATGATTCAGTTACCTCCTGCTGGGTCCCTCCCACAACATGTGGGAATTCAAGACAAAACTTGTGTAGAAACAGCTGAACCATATTGTTCAGTCATTGGCCCCTTCCTTACATTTCAAAACCAATCAAGCCTTCCCAGCGGTCCTCCAAAGTCTTAACTCATTTCAACACTAACTTAAAAGTCCGCGATCCAAAGTCTCATCTGAGACAAGGCAAGTCCCTTCCACCTATGAGCCTGTAAAATCACAAGCAAGTTCCTTACCTCCTGGATACAATGGGGACATAGGCTTTGGGTAAATACAGCCATTTCAAATGAGAGAAATTGGCCAAAACCAAGGAGCTACATGCCCCATGCAAGTCTGAAATCCAGAATGGCAGTCAAATCTTAAAGCTCCAAAATGATTTCCTTTGACTCCATGTCTCACATCCAGATCACGCTGATGCAAGAAATACATTCCCATAGTCTTGTGCAGCTATACCTCTGTGGCTTTGCAAGGTACTGCCTCCCCTCCTAACTGCTTTCATGGGTTGGTGTTAAATATCTGTGGCTTTTCCGGGCACATGGTGCCAGCTGTTGGTGGATCTACCATTTTGGGTTCTGGATGACAGTGGCCCTCTTCTTGCAGCTCTGCTTGGTGGTAGCAGAGTAGGGACTCTGTGTGTGGGTTCCAACCCCACAGTTCCCTTCTGCACTGCCCTAACAGAGGTGTTCCATGAGAGTCCCATCTGCAGCAAACTTCTGCCTTGGCATCCAGGTGTTTCCATACATCCTCTGAAATCTAGGGGGAGGTTCCCAAATTTTAGTTCTTGACTTCTGTGCACTTGCAGGCTCAACACCACTTGAAAACTGCCAAGAGCCTTGGTGCTTGCACACTCAGAAGCCACAGTCTGAGCTCTACATTAGCCCCTTTCAGCCAGGGCTAGTGCAGCTGGGATGCAGGATACCAAGTCTGTAGACTGCACACAGCATAGAGACCCTGGGCCTGGCTCAAAAAAACACATTTTCCTCCTAAACCTCTAGGCTTGTGATGGGAGGGGCTGCCACAAAGGTCTCTTTCATGCTCTGGTCATTTTCCCCATTGTCTTTGTGATTAACATTCAGCGCCTCATTACTTACACAAATTTCTACAGCCAGCTTGAATTTCTCCTCAGAAAATGGAATTTTCTTTTCATGCCTTAGGCATCACCCAAGTTACCTCTTGAATGCTTTGAGCTTAGAAGTTCCTTCCACAAGATACCCTAAATTATCTCTCTCAAGTTCCACAATTTACTAGGGCAGGGGCAAATCTTGCCAGACTCTTTGCTAAAACATAACAAGAGTCTGAGAGCTTCAGCTGGAAACCATCATTCTCAGGAAACTAACACAAGAACAGAAAACCAAACAGTGAATGTTTTCACTCGTAAGTGGGAGTTGAACAATGAGAACACATGGACACAGGGAGGGGAATATCACATACTGGGGCTTGTCAGGGGGTGGGGAGCTAGGGGAGGGTAGCATTAAGAGGAATACCTAATGTAGATGATGAGTTGATGGGTGCAGCAAACCACCATGGCGTGTGTATACCTATGTAACAAACCTGCACATTCTGCACATGTACCCTAGAACTTAAAAAAAAGGAGACAAGAGTCACCTTTGCTTCCAGGTCCCAACAAGTTTCTCATTTCCATCTGAGACTCCTTCAGCCTGCATTTCATTGTCCATATCATTATCAGCATTTTGGTCAAAGCCATTCAACAAGTCTCTAGAATCTCCAAACTTTCCCACATTTTCCCATCTTCTTCTGAGCCCTCCAAACTGTTTAAACCTCTGCCTGTTACCCAGTTCCAAAGTCACTTCCACATTTTCAGGTATCTTTTAATCAGTGCCCTACTCTGCTGGTGCCAATTTACTGCACTACTCTGTTTCCACACTGCTGATAAAGACGTACCCAAGACTGGGCAATTTACAAAAGAAAGAGGTTGAATGGATTTACAGTTCCATGTGGCTGGGGAGGCCTCACATTCATGGCAGGTCAAAGATATGTCTTACATAGTGGCAGATAAGAGAAGAGAGCTTGTGTAGGGAAATTCCCCTTTTTAAAACCATCAGATCTCATGAGACTTACTTGCTGTCATGAGAGCAGCACAGGAAAGACCTGTTTCCGTGATTCAACTACCTACCACCAGGTCGCTCTCATAACACGAGGGAATTCAAGATGAGATTTGGGTGGGGACACAGCCAAGCCATATCAACTGGATCAGAGGAATATATTTTTAAAATCAAGTTATCTTAAGCAGCATCTCATCAATACCCTGAATTTTCTGGTAAGGAATCTCTAAGATGTTAAATGATTCCCATGTTCACGTATCTGCAATAACTGAGATCACAAATAGCTCTGTTCTCAGTTGCTCTTGAGTAAGCACTTTTTACATTCATTCTGTTTTGATAATGTCTTTGCTACTGTCCATTTTCACACATCTCTGACAAAAATTTATTCAAGCAGAAGATTAACATTTATTTGTAGAAAACATGAAAGTTATGTTTATAAAAATATTTTCTGTGCCCAAAGGAAGTTATTAAGTCATATTGTTTCCATTCAAGGCTAAGTAATTCTAATGTCATCAAGTATTCTTTTTTTTTAAGATAGTAATTTCTGGTTCTTCGATGATTGTCAGTGTTTCTTTCTCTCAGAGAATTTTCTCTTAATGGTCTCTCAGTCACTTACATACCTTGATTTTTCATTGCAGAAGCACATCAAATTATCAAATAGAAGCTTTTAAATAGATTACAATAGGAAACTAAAAATGCTGAAGTCACCAGCAATCATTACGTTATTATTATAACCTTTGTAAATATTGTTATTCAGCATTTTATGTATCACCTTGATAGTCTCAGGATGTTTTATAATCATCATGTTCTAACTATCTTCAGCTTATATGCAGAATCTATAATTGCTAATGAAGGAATATAGTAAGCATTCATGATCTGTCTTTGCCTCTTATTTCTTAAATAACATATTTTCTATTTAAGCTATATTCTTCTCATATACAATAGCCAGAAAAACTCATGGGGTTAAGTATTAATGCATTTTCATACTGCTGTAAAAAATACCTGAGACTGGATAATTTATACAGAGAAAGAAGTTTAATGGACTCACAGTCCCACGTGTCTGGGAGGTGTCACAATCATGGTGGAAGGAAAAAGAGGAGCAAAGGCACACCTTACATGGCAGCAGGCAAGAGAGCACATGCAGGGGAACTACCCTTTGTAAAACCATCAGATCTCATGAGACTTATTTACTATAACGAGAACAGCATGAGAAGAACCCATCACATGACTCAATTACCTCTCACCATGTTCCTCCCATGACATGTGAAGATAATTGGAACTATAATTTGAGATGAGATTTGGGTGGGGACACAGCCAAAACATATAATTCTGCCCTGGCCCCTTCCAAATCTCATGTCTTCAGATTTCAAAACCAATCATGCCTTCCCAACAATCCTTCAAAGTCAACTCATTTTATCATTAACTCAAAAATCTGTAGTCCGAATTTATCTGAGACAAGGCAAGTCCCTTCAGCTTATGAGCATGTAAAATCGAAAGCAAGTTAGTTACTTGCTAGATACAATGGGATTACAGGCATTGGGTAAATACACCCATTCCAAATGAGAGAAACTGGCCAAAACAAAGGAGCTACAGGCCCCATGCAAGTCCAGATTCCAGCTGGGCGGTCAAATCTTAAAGCCCCAAAATGATCTCCTTTGACTCTATGTCTCACATTCAGGTCATGCTGATGCAAACGATGGGTTCCCATGGTCTTGGGCAGCTCTGCCCATGTGGCTTTGCAGGGCACAGCCCCCTCCTGGCTGGTTTAATGGGCTGACATAAAGTGTTTTCAGCTTTTCCAGGTGCGTGGTGCAAGCTGTTGATAAATCTACCATTCTTTTTTTTAATTGCATTTTAGGTTTTGGGGTACATGTGAAGAACATGGAAGATTGTTGCATAGGTACACACATGGCAGTGTGATTTGCTGCTTTCCTCCCCATCACCTATATCTGGCATTTCTCCCCATGCTATCTCTCCCCAACTCCCCACACCCCACTGTCCCTCCCCTGTTTCCCCCCAACAGACCCCAGTGTGTAGTGCTCCCCTCCCTGTGTCCATGTGTTCTCATTGTTCAACACCTGCCTATGAGTGAGAACATGCGGTGTTTGATTTTCTGTTCTTGTGTCAGTTTGCTGAGAATGATGGTTTCCAGGTTCATC